>JAVYIG010005596.1:0-67500 GCA_035222895.1 Strongylocentrotus droebachiensis | reverse complement strand
TTGTTTTTAACTTTATTCGCAAGTGTGTGCACGAAGAACTTTAGCTTACAATTAGCGCATGCACAGATCGCTCATCCGATCTCAACCACATTTTCATAAGTTGGCGCCTAGCCGACATGGGCCCTTCAGATTGGCTATCGCTGTTCTCTATTCACTCAATGCTATAAGATATTTGTGCGAGGAGCAAGCTTGCGATTTTCCGGTTTTTTTTTTATACCAAAATTATGATATTTCAGCCAAACCCTCTATTTGTTATGATTTTTTCACTGGAGTATTTCACTTTACTATTTTTTAAGTTTGAACAATTCTCATTTTCATCATATTTAAGGTACAAACTGGAAATTTATTCTGAGATGTTTGTTGATTTTTCTATTTTATGTGTTTGCAATGCCGTGTGTGCGTCAATTATGAGTGAAATGTGTCACCGGTTTAAAGCAGGAAGTAGTGCTGTAGCCCGGAAGGCTTACCGGGTTCCAACCCGCCGGGTTGAGCATTTCGGGCCGGACCAGTTCCGGGCCGAACTGTAGTCAGAATTAGATCAACTCGGTAACTAAACCCGGCAGTAAAAAAGAGTTTTTAAATAGCTCATTGTTCTTTATCTACTTATGTTTCATCACGATAAAACCGTCAAAAGTAACTGTGAACAAACACTGCATGATGGCTCGATCTTTTACATCTGTTGACCTGTGTTTGCAATAGACACTGCACACATATATTTTGTGTTGTGTGTTCAAGTGTGTGTATGTATCTCCCTGGCCCTGCCTGCAAGTGATGTGACTGATCAGCTTACTGTACTGACCAATCAGAAAGTTTCCCCCGAGTGGGCGGAGAGTGAAACCAGCATAAATTAAAGTTCAGTGATTGCTGGCACAGTAGAACAGACGATTCATAAATTATGAAGTTTGTTGACCTAGCTGACATAATGTTTATGAGAGTGTGTATGTGAAAATTTGTTATGCTTGAGGTGGAGGCTGAGCTGAGATGAAGCATAGACGTAATACGTCTATGGATGAAGTCGGCAGAGAGTTAAATTAAAGAGTAATTCCATCACCAAAATACTTCCTGACAAGCGGATTTAAATAGCAAACAATACTTAAGCTTATTTGTTCTCTGAAGATAATTATTGGGGTCCATCCTCTCTCTTATTCCCCTGTTTCTCTCTGCCTTAATTCTTAACCAAAATTGAACAAAATGTTTTAGCCCATATTAGAAGAAAAAAAGAAGAAAAAAATGATAAGTGTGTGAAATGTTGATAGTCTTTAGAGATGAGAAGGAAAAAGAAGTTATCTTCATCATCATTCTTCCTTCCATCTCTACCTTTTTTCAATTCTATTTATTCATCTTCCGAATGTGTTTTAAACCTTTTTCCCCCCTCAAATCAATTTGATCTTCTTTCTCTAAAAAAAATAAAAGTACAGAATTATTTACGTAATGTAGTTTTTCTCGTGTTTTCTTTTCTTTCTTAAGTTTCTTTCACTGTGTCTCTCCATCCCCCAAAAAATTCATTCACATCTGATATATCTCTTTCACTATCATGTCGCAGAAATTTATAATACCAAAACATTCCCTATCAAAGATTAATGCATGCCAGACAGCTTGGGCCCAGCTGGGTGTAACATTACACCGCGGTTCCTTTGAACAGGGTTCAACATGCAGCCTTTGTCCGGCAAGCACACATTCCCAAAAATATGCAAATATCGGTTAAGCGTATAGCATGTGCCTTACATGTGATCATTGTTTTTAATTGGCAGACAAACAGACCAATCATAGTAGAGCATGTTGTATGTGCACTCTGACAGGGAAACAAGCTATTTTTAGGATGCCTACATACATGTAGCTAGCCTCATCTTTTTAGGGAGTGGATTATTTAAGGGTGATAATTTAATTTATGCTGACCTGGGACTTATGTCTGGACTCACAGACAGCATGATAAACAAAATGAAGCGATGTGCCCTCTATTCAGGACAAGGTCGGTAGGTCACACAAGATGTGTTTGTAGTAGCTTTCAAATAGAATCTAGTCAATATTATTTCAGTCCAACTCTCACCGGGTTACCGCCGGACCTTTCCGGGTCCAGTTAAGAAATTGGAAAATTGCCGGGTCGGGCCGGGTCCGGGTTTTGGGTTCCGAGCTACAGCACTAGCAGGAAGTGTCAAAATCTCTGGTGTGTGACGTAATATTATGATTAACTTTGCCATTGAACTTAAGTAGACTAAGTTGCGCTTAAGAAAAGTGGTTCCTCTCGCACTTCAATTCGAAGCCACTCGAGCGGATCGGCCAAAGAGAGCGCGTAAGTTCTTTGTGGTGTGTGTACAGTTCAACCGACACGATAACCAGTGGCTTATTTTACAAGAAAGCCAACAAATTTGTCATGCACCAGCACACTTTGATCACCAATTCACCATGATTTCCTTCATCAATCAACAATGTTTCCCATGCATTATTTTGGATGAATAAAATAGTCACAAACCACACACAAATTTAAACATGTGGGTCTACATATGAAATTCTGGTACGCAGGTAAAATCTAATAAACTTTACTAGCTTATGACTGATTAATTTCCAAAACATTACAGATGCGTATTCTTTTATATATAATTATTAATAATCGAGTACAATTACCTAGAATTCAGCTGCATAATCAGAGAAGAAGCCATTTTCAACGGAGAATTTCCTGAATTTTTAAGATTTTATCCCGTCGACTGCTTTTGTATCCTCGTACAAAAAGTGAATCAAAGTTAAACTTATTACTTGAAAAATGATAAAAAGTAATATGTAGCAAAAATTGATTTAACAAATAATAATGAACATTTTAAGTTTTGTTTTATAGTATAAAAATGATGTGATTGATATTTTCTAAATGTGAAATTTCTGACCGATTGGCAACGTTGTTACCAGCAACCATTGTCAACACTATTTGGAAAGGTATGGCATTTTTGTCGCTTTATTTTCTCTTTTATTCATCCTAATGTACAATATTATGCTACTTTGTAAGGACTTTTCCGTGGCTTCCATTATAGATATCTGTGATGAGGTTATTTAATTCGTATTTTTATCATTGAAACATATCTAAAATGTGTATTTTCAATGGTCTTAAATTTTTCTTTTTCAATTAGACAGTGCAGTCCCATATGTTCTTAATCATGTTAATGGTATAATTTTTAAATTTCTTTGCCCAAAAATAGATCTCGAGTCGAGGTGTGAAACCATTTACTGACAAGAAAATATCTAGATTATGATCCATCTAGTTCCCAGTCTAGAATAATATTTTTATGTTTATTAGACCTATTATATTTAGATCTAGAAAGGAAAACTTCAATAGAACTCTAACCCTTTTCTCCTACAGTCTAAATCTACAACTAACTAGATTTAGATCTATCTAGAATCTAGGTCTACAGGTACAGTACAGAGACAGTCCTACTCCTAGTCCTAGCTCCTTTCTTCTTCTTGAAAGCTGAAGTTGAATTCTTCGGGGGGGGGGGTGTATAGGGTGTTTACAGACGTGTATCAATCATATATCTTATTTACGTCTGGGGACGTGGACCGACCTTTAAACGTCTCTATCCGAAAGACGTGACTCAGTTTCGAACCTGAGGCTGAGCCTTAGCTGCGTCCTACGCTGAATCGTTTGTAACTTCCATTGTTAGCTGGATCACAGGCGCACGCCACAACGCCTAGGGGGAGGGTTCTTCTTTTATTCTCCATTTTTTCCTTATTCTTCTTATTACCAAATTACTTATTAATTATTACTTATAATTACTGGGTGTACTGGAAAAATGCAGGGATCTGCTGTTGAGTTTTCAGGTCTAGATCTATCTGTCGTCATGTCTGTCTGTCGTCCAACTCCGACTTTCAAGTTCCATCTCTGTCTTCTCCAATGATTTTTATTTGTTTTTATTTGTTTTTCTTCTTGTTCTTCCAAGCTTTTGTTCTACCTCCCCTTCATTTTCTTCTTTTATTCTTTAACTTGTCTCTTCTATTTTCTTTATTCTTCTTATCCTCCCTCTTGTTATTCATCCCCCTGTTATTCTCTTCCTCTGTCTTTTTCCATTTCCTTCTTTTCCTTCTCCCACTTCTTGTTCCCCTCATCTATCATGTCCATTGTTTTTTATCTTGTTTTTCCATTAAACATCATTCTCTAAGATTTAATCTCTTGTGCAATTTGAGTAGTAAACAATGTTCAAAAGGCCTTCGTTCATCTGTCAGTGGATTTTAAGCATTTATATCAATCATTAGTTGGTTTTTAATAGATTTTGTTGTTCAACCTGTATTTTGTATATTCTTATTGATCATATTTTTATCTTTTATTTGAATCAATAATTAGATTTTACTTATAATGTTCATCCATTTTTTGTAAATTGAAAAAAACACACACATTGTTTCTTTTCTCTGTTTACAGCATAAAGAAAACGATGACTGGCATCAATACGGAGCTTGAGATTCAGGCTCATGCCCTCGTGGATCGTGTGATTGATAATGCTCGGAAGCGGATCGTCACTGATCTAGGAGACACATCTGAGAGCTTGAGTCGTCCCATGTCTGAAATCAAGTCGTATGATAGCTTGCTATACAGGGAGACAGAGGAGTACGAGATACCGAACATAGACTGGATGACAATTGAAGAATTTAATATTGACCTGGGAACCAAGAAGTTAGATGAATTTGTAAAGGTAACAATATTCTTTCATTATTACTTTCTTATTACCTTATTAACGGATCTACTGGTTAAAATGCAGTCATTCCTATCTTCTGCTTGTTGTTAATCTCAATTTCTATCTAGAAGTCTAGTTGGTAGTTTTCTTTATATATTTTGCATATATATTTTTGGGCTTTTGAAAAGAAACTTTTTGTTTTAATTTTTTGATTTTAACATGGGATCATCTTTGAAAGTAACATACATTAGAAAATGTATGTGATATTAGTGGTAGTTCAGCTACATTCATCATATATCATAAATTTTGTTTTATTACATACAATTGCATACATATGTAAAATCCAAAGTTACATGTTTTATTATTGCATCACAAACTGGTTTTTATCCTTTTGAAGCCTCCAGAACATATGCTTTCTGCCCAGATTTTGTTTTTCACTGATTGTTGGAAAAATATAACGGCATATACATGTATTGTATTCTCCTTTTTTCACCATAGACCTGGGAGTATGACAACAGCTGGTTATACTGCATTGATTTCCTGAGAGAGGAAGATGAAAAGTATTGCAAGAAGTATCGCTATCAGGTCCGATGGAGCATTCCTACCCGGAGAAAACCAGTCCCACGAGCCACTGCATGTGTGTACTTCACCTTAGAGGTCTCCAAAATCAAACCCAAGGTATGCTCCCATTTCTTTTCTTTTCTTTTCTTTATATTTTTATATTTTTATTTGTGGTTTTATTGGTAAATCAAAAGAAATCACAATATTTACAAATGATTTACATAATTAGAAACAAATTGACTAAACAGAATAAAGTAATAACAATAAAATAAAGTAAATGTTACAAAATAAAATTTTAAAAAGGCAGAAAATTGAAAACGTTACAAAATAAATATTGTTCAAGAACTGTTTTAGTTTGTCTCTCTCAGGTGTTCTGCCAAGGGCAGTCTACACATTAGGGCCCTGTTTCATATAACCAGTTAGCAATAACAAGTTCCAATAACTGTTATAAGCTACTGAAATTGTGAAATCTGATTGGCCGAGATCAAATTCGTCATGGAAATTTATCATTATTGAAGACAAGTTTCATGAAACAGGGTCCAAGGCTATTAAGGTTCTTCTTTCTCCATCCCTCTCCATCTTGAGCTTTCTGTAAAATATATGTTTTGTCACATATCTTGTCTTGACACATGACACCATCCCAGTAGACCAGTTTACTAACATCTTCAAATTTTATGCATACTTTTTAAACAAATTGTTTTTGACAACCTGAAATCTTGCTCGAGGCCTGTCTTCAATTTGCCTGACATAGCAACACATAATGTATGCAGAATTGATTACAAGTATTGTAGTGCATGCATTTATAACGGGTTTAATGGAATAACGCGTCACTAGGTCCCCAGAAAATATGCATCCGTAAATTTGAATATGTTAATTAACCGGTCTATTCTCGCGGTCCATCTCTTTTCTGTTTACCATTCATCTTCCCCTCTATGATATCCCCTTGTTCTCTTCTAGATGTATCTTTATTTATTTTACAAGCACAAAAGTATTTGCTAACCATGGATGAGTGTATTTTATGTCTTGAAATGGAGTACCTATATGTACATGCCAAATATTGCTACTCAAGTTTTTATTTTAATTCATTTTTCTTTAGGGGTCCTTTTGAGTTATTGAAATAATGTGAACATAGACTGTCTTCAGACCAACATTGCATAGCTATATTACACACGTTTTGAGATGTGGGGTAGTCGATCACTCGAGTATTAATTAATACCTGAATCCTTTTTTTGAAGCTAAAATTTTATACTTTTCTCTGCTATAACATAGCACTGAGAATTTAATGTAAGATTTGGTCTGTAAGTCATCTTTTTAATACCTATTTTTACTCAATTTTATACTGTCCTGCCAGCAAGAAATGTTCTCTATTTTGAGCTCTGTTTATTACTAGAACAGCTTATTTTTTGTTCATTTGTTTTTTTAATTTTATCTTGTCAATGATTATTGTTGATTACACCACGATTCGTAAATTGTTATACCTCACCATTTTATTGTTACCATTTCTGTAAAGTCACATGGATAGGAAAAGAAGACCTTTGGGTTACAGTTATTTAGTTAATCTTTTTCTTTTCCTGGCATCCATGTGACTCCTTTCCAAATGTACTCTTGTTTTGTATTCAATGATTTTCTTTGTTTTTGCAGAATAAATAATAAGGTATACAGCAGTGCATATATATTAACAATATTTTTTTCCTTGTTTGTTTTTTCAGACGTTTCCTGTATCTGTATACTATGTGTTTGAGTCCAACCGTCTTGTTCACCAACCCGGTCAGTCACGGTTCAGGGATCGCTGGCTTAAAGACACCATTGACACCAAGATCTTAGTCATGGACACTGTCACATTCTGAAGAAATAAGAAAAAAACTCATATGCAAAATTTTATGGCAACTATAGATGTTGTGTCAGCAAACTTCTCATGGGACACTTACATTTTAAGGAAACGTTAAAACTGTCTCAGCCAGGTTTTATATGGAGGTCATCTTATCAAATAAACTGCAGATGGGTATACGGTATCAGCACAATTTTCATTAAAATACTTCTATATCAAAACTCCATACCGGTACTCGTTTCTCAAAAAAGAATTTACAGATATTATTAGCAGGGACATACATTATGTATGCAAAGTAATTTGTATGCAAATATGTAACACAAAATACAGTCAAACCTGTCTTGGTGGCCATGCATTTTGTCTCCCTCAAGAGAAAAATGTGTGTAGTAGAACCTGTCTAGAAAGACCACCTGTCAGTGTCTACAGTTCATTTGTTTCTGTTTCATTTTGATGGCATTTTGATAAGCAGGTTTGACTGTATTGATCATGCAAGTACAGGATATATAGATTGTTTTTCTGACTTTTATATTGTAGGTTTTCTCAAAAGAGTACATTCTTCTTGAGAACACCCTTTTTTTTAGCGAGTAAGGTAATAAGTCAGGAATTCTCCTTAGTAGGTTCTTGATTAAATTCAGAAACAATGGTTTAAATTCAGATATTGAAAATTGGATAGTGAAGCAAAATATATAAAACTAGCAAAGCTCAGACTTTCTCTTTCTTCCTAAGCTTTTATAACAAAGCGGCCTAGAGAAATAAGTATGCTGGTTTTATTTATTCAACTTGTTAATAGTTTGTTCCTCTCGTTTGAAATAAACCTGCCCCTGATGTGTATCTTTCCAAAATAATTTATTAAGTATATATGTGTATATATTCAGTGTATGTCTTGTAAATATATTATGTAGATTAAATCTATTATATAATAAAATGTATGATTTGTCACAAATTAATGTTTTGGTATATTTTTTTCTCCAAACTGTTTGAACATTGTAAACTGATTTTGTTTTTACCTTATTACCAACAAATCATTTAATTTAATCATTTTAACAGTAGTTCTTAAAAGTGGTCCAAATTTAGGTCAGGTTTAAAATCATATTAATAACTGGGTTTGGGTTCAAAACTCATGATCTCAGCACACTTTGGCAATCAGTCATAATTTACACAAACATCAATTTCATCTACACTGCAACTCTACAACTGAATAAAAGAGACATAAGTCATGATTTTTACTATGAAAGACCACATTTTTGTTTTTGGTCCATTTATATCACATATAGCCATTATGTATTATACACCAAGTGAAATCAACTACATAAGATGTCACACAGTTAAAAGTTTACTTCCAAGCACCATGATGATGAATTAATACAATTTGCTTTCAGCAGCAATGGAAGACCACACATATATATATCCTGTAAAAATCAAAACTTTTGTGGATTTTTGACGTCCATTTTCTTTTTGTGCATTGCCAAAATCTTGTGTGGTGATGAAAATGATTGAAGTTATTTCACATCAAAATTCAATAAAATTGTATGAATGCGACGTTTCTGGCATTACAGTACATGCACTAATATAAATCACCCCAAGCATACATGTCTATATATAGTTCGAAAGGAAGGCTAAATATCACAATGCCATAATATGTACATGTATGTTGATTATATATCAATAATAAGAGGGAGATCGAGAGAGAATGGGAGTTAATTAAGGAAGGGAAAATTCTTATCAGCATAAAATAAAAAAAAAATTCTGTGTGATAGGATAGGTTATAAATGGGAAAGGATAATATATTTATTTTTTACTAGTACTGTATATTTTGCATCTAAATCTAAGATGATATAATTATGTAAATATTTAAACACTCACTGTAAATATACTCTATAAGCGTACAGGACCATGAATCTTGACTACAATAAATGAATGGATATACTAAAGCACTACAACAATCCAGATTTTTACAATGATTCTCGATATTGCATGTACTGTACAAGGTACTAAAAGAGATACATCTATGTGTTTTTTAGGCTTTTTCAATCTTTCACTTATGACTATTCTCTACTGCACCATATTTCAGGGAAAATGCATAGAAAATTTATTAGTAACTTTCAACCATAAAAGACATATCCACCATGGTTCCAAAATCTAGTTGTTATACTGTATGAAATCTAGTAATATGACAGTTTGTATCTATATTGTGTGAAAACACCATACCGGTATTTATAAACATACACCAAATTCAGAAAAATAAATTTACATGTACCTTTGAAAATTTAGATAATTTAATTACAACTATTTCCACTTATAGATGTATATCCATTACAAATTTATTTAAAATAAAGGATTCTTTTTTCAAATATAAAAACCTATATATATTCTTTCAAAACACTATCAGGTTGTTAGAGTCTTCAGCAAAATAAAGTGAGTTGGATATATTTATTTATTGCAACGATCTTGACCTCTTTTAGCACAACTAGTTTTCATATACACTGTACAGTGAAAGCTGTTTTTAGCAACCACACGTAAGGAAAGACCAATTTTCTTGTCTCCCTTAAATGATCTTTGTAGACAGGTTTCACATTATATATTTGTTTATACAAAGTATGTCTTTTTTATAGTATCTGACGTAAATAATTTATCTGTGGCTAATTAAGGCACAAGTTCAAGGTGTCTTTTCATCCCTAGCAACGTTATATTCAAATATTTCAGGAGACAACATTTTGTTTGTTTTACCTGACTGCTAAGAAAGCATGTGTATGCTTGTAAGTAAGCAACCAATTAAGAGACCCACAGCTTTAAGTCCTCTCCAAGAGACTTGGTAATGAAGATTACTTCCTAATTACCAAAGGACATTAGCGCATCGACTTGGTTTCGAAACCCGGAACCTCCCAGTTATGAGACCACTGCTCTACCACTGATCCATCGTGCCATTCGCTCTCATCTAGAACCAGGTGGTTTGTGTTTGACCAGAGAAATGAAAGAATTCACTAATCATAAATCAGACTCTGAAAGGCAGGCCATACAAATGTTGAAAATCAGACCTTTTGCAGTTAAAGATAGAAGTTTGATTTCACATAAAACTCTGGAGATGTATTACCGTTGAATTTAAACAGTCTGCTTCTTTTTCAGCTTCCTGCCCACATTTCTCAAATTCTTTTCCATGACCTCTGAAGCAGGGTTAAGGGTCAAAAGTATGCTTCTTTTTCAGCTTCCTGCCCAGCTTTCTCAAGTTCTCTTCCATGACCTCTGAAGCAGGGTCAAGGGTCAAAAGTCTGCTTCTTTTTCAGCTTCCTGCCCAGCTTTCTCAAGTTCTCTTCCATGACCACTGAAGCAGGGTCAAGGCCAAAAGTCTGCTTCTTTTTCAGCTTCCTGCCCAGCTTTCTCAAATTCTCTTCCATGACCTCTGAAGCTGGGTCAAGGGTCAAAGACCTCTGGTATTGGTGGTAGGCCTCTTCCAGCTTTCCCCACCGGTGATAAAGGACACCTAGGTTGCCATGGTAACGAGCAACATCCGGTTTGTAACGGATGGCTTGCAGGTACATCTCTTCTGCTTCCTGGGTTCATAAAAACAATAATTTTTATGACAATGAAAAGTACAGCTCACCTGTAACCGTGAAGATTTTCTAAATGAAACTTAAAGAAAATACTATTTTCTCTTTCTTGAGCTCTGGTCTGATTGATTGATTAGTAAGTCGACTTTTCAATTATGAAGCTTGCAGTGATCATATTGATGAAAATTTGTTAAAAACAATTTTGATAGATTTATGTTTTGAGCCTTCTCATATCTCATATCAAAGATAATAAAAATTAATTTAGATGAAATATTATCTGTGAGATAACCCTACAAAAGCTTATTTTCTTTAGTCCATTTATCTTCCATATCATCAACATTAGTATTATTAGTATTATCATTATTAGTACTATCATTTATTATTATTATTATTAATATCATTATTTTTGTCATTATTTTTATTATCATCATCACCATTAATTTTATCATTATTATCATTATAATCATTTTTATTATTCCCATCATCGTCATTATCATTATAATCATAATTATTAGAATTATTATCATCATCATCATTATTATTTGTAATCATCTTCTTTTTCTTGCTATTATTGTTGTTACATTTTATTTGCCACAATTTTTATCACAAATTATTAACCAAAACGACCCCTTTTTCTTTTAAAATCTCCTCCTGACCCAATAATAATTGACACATACCTTGTATCGTTCCATCTTGCCTAAGACATTGCCCATGGCATAGTAGATAGATGGATCTTCCTTAACATGCTTCAGAGCCTCCTGTCCTACAGATACAGCAGTATTATACTGACCTACAAGGAAATATTGTAGGGGAATATTAGTAATATTTATCATTAGTCTTAAGTTTCAATCAAATAAAAAAATATTTGCTCCAAATCCTCTTGTACTGATACAGTGGTATTATACTGACCTACATAGAAAGATTGTAGGAAAATACTAGTAATATTTATCATTAGTCTTAATTTTCAAACAAATAAGAAAAGAAAAATCAAGAAATTGAACCCGAAAGTGTTCTTTTTTTTAACCCTTACAAATTTCACCTTGACAAATATGCATCCCACAAAAAAATTATTAAGACTTTCCCAATCATAGGAGCATCTTTCAATTATATCTTGATACAAACATAGTATGATACACATTTATACTCAATATAAGACTTCTTCACAATTCATTAAACTATCAAGACTAAAAAGCAGACAAGTTTTCTCCTATTTTTTACAGAAAAATATTACATCTAATATCCAATGACTTCATCATTAAAACATGAAATAAACTCTTGACAATGCAGATGAGTTGAAATGCAGACAGAAGGCTTGTTCAGAAATGGCAAAGTAAACCGCCCCCAAAAAGCACCCACAATTTGTTGTCTCTGTTGTAAGACATAGAAATGCTATGCATAATACAGTTTAGATCATCATTAATAAAACCATCACGGTTTTGGCTGCATTATATCTGAATGCAACCTTAATGGCTATGGAAATACTTCCATACAAATATATATACCATGACGATCTGCTGATAATATGTACAAACTAAATGTGTAGCTTGTTCACAAATTTAAAGGTAAAGACCAGTATTGGTAACGCCCCAATTTCAAAAAATGAAATGGAAGCTCTCATTACCAATCATGTGAAAGAATATGTTTTGACTAATACATGATGATAACAAATTTGCCGGGAAACCGCCTACTAATTCATATATTTGGTAAATTTATCTCTCTCATGGTCGTGTGAGAGAGATAGGGTAGTCCCATATACATCTTTCTGTGTATAGTGCTTGTAACTTTACGAAGAATGGGCCAAATTTCTTATCATTTTGATGATTCCAGACCCTTGCAGATGCTAGATGCTAGATGATCAACCTTTTCTGATCGATTCCACAACGTTTCTTTCACAATGCAATCGCATGACCATTACTGGTCTTTACCTTTAAGAGACATGGGGGAAAAGAAATTAGATTTCAGCATGAAAACAACAGAAATTGTCATGGCCTGCGATTTGTTTTTACCAAAATACATCAAATAAAATGAGACCAAGGCCATAAATTGCACACAAAAAAATTGTTGTCAGTAGACTGTAGTATGAAAAAAAGAAAAGAAATTGTGACATGTTCTTAAGCTAGTGAATAAATCAGAATAATGAGATGAAAAGAAGAACCTTGAAATACCAATGTGAAAAAGAAAAAGCTATATATTTAGAGAGAGAACAGTCAAAATTTGCACTTGATCTACAGCACAATTACTACCAGTATTCATATATGATACATGTAAGTCATTTGAGCAACTACATTGCATCGCTCTCACTCTGAACAACCACACATATTTTTTACTCTTACCCAAGTCATCATACAACGTTACAATGTTGAACCAGGCACGAGAATGATCTGGCTTCTGAGTAATAGCACTTTCCCAACCCTGCACTGCTAGCCTCCACTGCTGTGTATCCAAATACTGCAGTCATAACATTATCATTACCAGTGAATTTAACAATAGGGACTATTAAATTTGCACGACGAGAACGTGGACTGCTACGTGTGACGTCCTTTTAAGGCACTGGCAGAGCCTTAAAAGGACGTCACAGTGCCTGCCTTACGAGGACGTTACACGTAGCAGTCCACTATGTCGACGTGCAAATCTAAAAGTCCCTAATAAAGTCAGTCTGCTACAGTAACAACTAAGTTATTCATGCCCCTTGTAATTTGATTTTATTTGTCTTCAGTTTTTCATAACTCAAGAATGAAAGGTGGACTGGTTGAGTTAAGGCCTTTGCTGTAAGCTTTGATATGTCACATTCTCAAGAATATAAATCGGGACAAACCCATTTTTCATCTACTTAAAATGTTACTAAAATTGGTAAGGGAAAGAATAATTCAGTTGTTAACTATGCTGGGTATAGCAAATCATTCATTTGGGCTAGCATTATGGAACTATAACTCTTTAACAAACTTGACAAACAAAAACAAGCTGTAAAATGGCCGTTTTGTTGATTGATATCTACCAAAATCTTACTCAAAGTGATAATCAGGTTGTGTCCTTGCATTCAAACTGTACAAAAGCTTTTAACACAAGCATGTATAGCTACTGGTATTGCTATGTTGTTTCAAAATTTCTTTAATTCCTCATTGTACATTTCTCTGATGAATCATATTTCACCGTTAACTTTTTTATCTATTTTTTAAACAAATTGCACTATATCAAATTTTCAATAGAATTATAGCACCAAAAACTTGAAAGCCCAATGAACAAAACAAGTTTTTTCATGTAGCAGCCTGAATTGATTTCTTTCACCCAGTATAATCAAAATAGCATGCATTTTTCTTCATGCTCATGCTATTGAAGGTATTATGATTATCTTAGTTTGTTTATCATCCAAGTTTATGCATTAATTAGTTTAAGAATGCAATCACATCAATTCTCTTCTAGAATATGATAATCTTAAATCTACGACTCTTCCGTAATGTCATGCTCCATGCAGGCTGTTGAATATGAATTGAGAATTTAGGCATAAACTTTCACAAGGATCTGGCAGATAGGCAATGAGTACTACAAATGTTGGTGTAATCTTCCCCTTTAAGGATATCTAGCTACCTGTATTATACCCCCTTCCCCCTGCCTGCATTTTTATCCATATCTCTCCCTCTTTTTATTTAGTATCTGTCAGTCTGTCTCTCTCCATCTCTGTCTCTCTCTCTCTCTCTCTCTCTCTCTCTCTCTATATATATATATCCCATTCTTCCTCTCTCTTTGTCTGTCTGTCTGTTTCTAATTGCCTAGACTTCCCACCCACTTTTTACCTGCCCACATCTATTACTTTTGTCTTTAAAAGTTCTACAATATAACAAAAATGTGATGAGAACAAGGGTCACTACAATTAAATAAAATGATGCTGTTACTCACACTCTGCGTACTAACTACGAGGGGCATGCAGATCCATGAAGATTTGTAGGAATAAATACTGGAAAGAGAAGTTATATTTAGGTGATACAAAAATGCACACAATTGCATTCCCCATGCATGCACCACACATGACTTCAAAAATACTTTAATTGGCAGCAGTCAGAAGAAGAGTGATATCAAACTCAAAAGTTTTTTTTTTGAGAAATTAGAAATATGAATGATTAATGCTATAGAGTGAGCAAGGAGTGCAATTGTTAAGAGAAGAAAGCCGATGATGTCATTATCTAAAGATATAACATGTACAGAAAAAAAAAGAGAAAGAGAGATATGTGTACTTGTAAGGTGGAGATGGATAGAGGGTGCATAGAAGAAAAAAGTTAGCAGCAAATGGCAGAAAGTGGAATGGCTTTTATTAAAACTGCTGTTAAAACAGCAAAGTCAGTCAACTGATCCCTCACAATAATGGAAACAGAAAAGGGCAAATCCACGATATTTTGTCCCATACATTACTAACATCATCATAAGTTTTATAGTACTGGTATACCAAATGATTCTTTACCAGAGTTTAAATCTGACCAAATAACACATGAAATGTTTATTTTTTTGTTCATTTTTTAAAATTCTTGGTATTGTATTGAACAACAAATGACTGAATACCGTGGATTGCCCAGGAAATAGATGTTATACGTTTCTGAAATTCTACTTATCAACAAAAAAGGCAAAAAGTGGAAAAACTTTTGCAACTGCAGTTCGACAGCAAAGTCAGTAAATATTATCCCTCACTAAGAATAGAAACACAGAAATAAATTTAGTAGACTTCTGTCGAAGTTCTGCTGTGAGATCTCACCTAAGTTATCAAGCAGTAATAGGGTATTACTCCAGGCCTCAGCGTGAGTGTTAAGCAGTGACGTAGCATTCAGCCATGCAGACAGTGCCTGGTCTGTGTTGCCTAGTACTAAGTACTGTGAATAGTAGTGCATTCATGCATTTATCAGTATTATTGAGTTAATTGTAATTCTCTGCGATTCAATCACTATGAACATGACGGACGAAGAAAGCGGACAAAATATACAGTTCCTCATTCTATCCTCAATAATTGCTGTGGTAGACAAAGGAACATCCCTTCCCTGCTATTATGTAAAAATGTGTAGAACAGGTGTCACATGCATATTCACCTGTTCTACACATTTTTACATAATAGCAGTGAAGGGATGTTCCTGTCTACCACAGCAATTGTTGAGGGTAGAATGAGGAACTGTATATTTTGTCCTCTTTCTTTGTCCGTCATGTTCATAGTGAATAGTACAGTCAAACCTGTCTATTAAGGCCACCCAAGGGAAAAAGAAAAGGAGGCCACTGTAGACAGGTGTCCTTTTTAGACAGGTCCTACAACACACATTTCTCTCTTTAGGGAGACAAATTACATGGCCACTATAGACAGGTGGCCTTTATAGAGAGGTGGCCACCGAAACAGGTTTGACTGTATCATCATATTGTCTGTTAGGAGCTGGAGAGACAGTAACTGTTAAACCATATCAATTTACAGAGTTAATGCCCTTCTGGCTCCAAACAGATGATAAGCAGTGAAACCTGTATATAAAGACCAACCCAAGAGAAACAATGAAAAGTGGTCTTTACTGGCAGGTTGTCTTTGTGTACAGATTCCTTTAGTACACGTTCCAGTGACTAGCACTATTTGAGGGAAACAAAAAATGTGGTCTTTATAGACAGGTGGTCTTTCTAAACAGGTGGTCGCTAATTTAAAAGCAGGTTTGACTGTGACAGGTTTAGATGGGTGTGGTTATTGTTCACTTTGGCCAACTGGGGAGCTTCACTAGCTAGTGCAAGATATTTGTTTAATCCTTGTAATGTATAACAATCAATTTGGGTGCATATCAGGTGCAACATCCTTGTAATTCTTACAATATAGACTGCATTTCTCAAGTCAAATCTTTTAACATGATTTTATCCCTTTTTCTATTCAAAGGCAACAAGTTGATTATCATATAGGTTTCTTTCTCTTTTTCAGCAGCAATAAAAGCATGTTTAGTTAGCGATACTGATTAATTTAACATGCATGTTAGATCATTGCTTAGGGTTATAACTACGAAGATTCGCTGTATAAAAACATAATATCACAATAAGAAAAGAAGTAATTGAACTAATAAGTTAATAGTTAATAGAAAAATCTCTTTGAAAGAGATGAACGTATGAACAGAGATCAATGGTCAAAATATATACACATTCATTAACACCAATCCACTGAGAAAAAGAATGGACTGGTTTTAGATATTGAATAATACCTGAACAGTATTTTCAAAATTCAGTCTATTAACAAGATACATTTGCAATAATTCAGAAAATAAATATAAGAAACAGATATGGATCTATCAGGTATCCTTCAGCAAACAATATGCCTGGGTGATTTGGTCACAACCAGAAATATAGATTCACCCTATAAACTGAGCATTTGATTTTCCTATTATTTTAATTCATTGCAAATAGTATTAAGTCTATGGGAATGATAGAATTCAGTAGACAACAGGTTAATATTAATATCAATATTTGTTTAAAAAATACATTAAAATATTTCAAATGGATTACAAGCTAGACCACTGGCCTTATGATATCACGATTGCTTCCATATCATATGCTGTAATAGGGGCTAGATCATATCTATATCCAACCCTCACCCCTAATAGAGCAAGATGCAGAAAAAAACTGTTATCACAGGACTGATGGGTTGTCACTCCTTTGTGCTCTAACAATAACAATAACAATGATATGATTGCAGGGCCCTCAGGGAGAACAGTATCAATACTGATGAGGTTACCCTGGTTAAACAAGACACTGTCCTTTATTTTTAACTAACTGGCTTTACAGACTTAATCTTTTAGTTCCCCTACAGATAAGTCAATGTTTTCATACATCATTTGCTGCAAGAAGGCCGAAAGAGCTATGGTACTGTCAATGCCATGGCAGTGACGGTCTTATAGAGGGCAGCAAATTAGATGTTCTTACCAGGTTTCCCAAGTTGAAGAAGCAATCTGGATAATTTTTACGATGTTTGAGAGCCGTCAGGTAGCTGACCTCTGCTTCCCGGTGCTTCTTCAAGGTTGCCTGGACAATGCCAAGGTTCATCCAGGCTGCTGCAAAGGTTGGTCTGGGGTCAAGAAAGGTCATAGACAGTCAATATATTTTTTAAAAAAGTTTTAAAAAGTGTTAATAACTAGAAGAAAAAAATAATAAAGGAGTAAACCTGGAAATGTTAGCTTTGAAACTCCGCATCCTGGGAATTCTTGAGGTTTATCTTAATCTTTAAAAAAAATCCTAAAGCTACTAGTATTCAACAATAAATTAAGATAAAAAGAATAGTATTTTGTGATGATTCCAGGTAAGTTTTACTTTTCTTTCATAGATAACTTACATCTACACCTACTAGCACCCTTTACAAGACTGAATCGTTCCAATCAAAGTTATCAGAATCATTAATGCTAGCATCTCTAGTAACTGTTTTCAAGTTAAACTTGTTAAACTTTGTGGTGTTGAAGCATGCAGTTATGACTCAAAAGCGTAGCTGCTGGTAACTGTGAGTATTAGCATGTTATCGCCACAATTAATATTTAAAAAATATACCTGATTTTAACAGCTTTAGAGATGAGCATCTCTGCCTCCTTTGTCTGATTCAAGTCTCTTAAGATGTTACCTAGATTATTCAAAGCTTGGTCATAATCAGGATGCAACCTTTGGAGAAAAGATAATGTATTAAGGTGAGATAATGACATTGCATTTCAAGAGAAACTTGCCATTAAAGGGGGAGTCCATCCTGGTATTAAGTTGATTTAAATAGAAGCAAAAAATGAGATAAACAGGTCAGTGATAGTTTTAGCAAAAACCGATACAAATTTAGAAAGTTATGATTTTTTGAAGGTGCAATCAATCAAGCACAAATTGACAACTCTGTGACATATCTTGCAGCTCCCCTCCCTTTTGCCCTGTACCGGTACTAAAAACAACAACAGAAATTCATATTTTCTGTGAAGAAAATTTCAATCATTTTTCTGCTTTTATCAAAACCAACTTAATATCAGGGTGAACTTCCCCTTTAATTATGATTTGGATACATAAATAATGATTATAATAGCTTCATTCAAATTACACATATAACCCCAGGGGAAGCTCAAGGCACTTGAAGGTAACTTGTACTCTAGCTGTATTAAACCTAGCTACCCAAAGGCAATACAAACTAGATGGAATTCGACTGCTCGCAGTCGAAAATGATGCCTCCGTCATAGAGCAATTTTACAAACCGAAACGGAAGAAATTTTGCAAATTCAAGTTCAATTGTAATCCATTAACATGTTCTCAGAATATCGTGATTACAAGCAATTTCTCATATACATATATGACCCTTTGATCTTTGACCTCATGACCCTAAAATCTACTCAGTTCATTGGCTCTGCAAGATTTCCTGAGTTAAATAGTAATCCATCTGTCAGTTCTAATGAGAATGCGTCCACAAGCTATTTTTGCATACATAATGAGCCCATGACCTTTGATCTTATGAACCATTCATTGGCTCTGCAAGATACATAAATGATCTAAGTTTGGCAGGAATCCATCAATCTGTTCTAATGATAATACGATCACAAGCTATTTTTGCATACATAATGAGCCGCATGACCTTGACCTTTACCTCATGACCCCAAAATCTAATCAGTTCATCAGCTCTGCAAGTAACATACATGACCTAAGTTTGGCAGGAATCCATCAATCGGTTCTTGAGATAAGGCGATCACGAGCTGTTTTTGCAAACACAATGTGCGCTGTGACCTTTGACCTCGTGACCCCAAAATCTAATCAGTTCATTGGCTTTGCAAGATACATACATGACCAAAGTTTGGCAGGAATCCATCAATCGGTTCTTCAGATAACGCGATCACAAGCTGTTTTTGCATACATAATGAGCACTGTGACCTTTGACCTTTGACCTACGTGCTCCAAAATGTAATCAGATTGTTTTCCTATAGTGATACACACTATCACTAAGTTTGAAGTTTAAATCTCCAGTGGTTCTTGAGATATCATGATAACAATCTCAATGTATGGAATTTCATAAGTTGACCTCTGTGACCCTTGACCTTTGACATACGTGCTCCAAAATCTAATCAGATCGTCTTCCTATGGTGATACATACTATCCTTAAGTTTGAAGTTTAAATCTCAAATGGTTCTTGAGATATTGTGATAACGGTCAAACGGGACGGACGTACGGACGGACAACCCGAAAACATGATGCCTCCGGCACCACCTTCGGTGGCGGAGGCATAAAAATCCTTCAAAATGCTGAACCACCCCAACCCTTGCCATTTCTGCCCAAAAGTTGC
Organism: Strongylocentrotus droebachiensis; assembly: GCA_035222895.1. Classification (NCBI taxonomy): domain Eukaryota; kingdom Metazoa; phylum Echinodermata; class Echinoidea; order Camarodonta; family Strongylocentrotidae; genus Strongylocentrotus; species Strongylocentrotus droebachiensis. The sequence goes on along the minus strand of JAVYIG010005596.1, from coordinate 47,634 downwards.
GATAATTCAAATGTTTACAATATTTGCTCCTACGCCCCTTTCAAAGGGATATGAGGGGTCAAGATCCATCTAATGGCATGTAAGTACATTCATCGTGGGAAAACTAGCCTATTAAAAAATAATCAATTTGTTTTTTCCCCTCCGAAATGCTAAACCACTCCGGCCCTTGCCATTTCGGCCCTTGCCATTTCGGCCCAAAAGTTGTGATAATTCAAATGTTTACAATATTTGCCCCTATACCCCTTTTAAAAGGGTACTGGGGTCGGAGAAAGATGGCGCCCTACTAAGTCAAACCGTATTTTTTTCTCATCGTGGAAAATTCCTGTAAGATAATTTAAAAATGAGTGGAAAGAAAAGACAGATGGACAAAATGGACGTTTCACCAAGGATTTCCCAATACTTCACCCCTTCTGGCTCAATTTCAGACAGAACAGAGATGGATATCGATGAAAACTCGGACATTCAACTTGAAAATCTCACTCAGCAGTCAGTGCTTACTGGAATCAGCGAAGCAGGCCAGGACTCACAGGAGTCGCACCCCCAAGCTGTCGGGGGAAAGGAGAGGGAAAAAGACGAAGACGAACCGCGGGCAGAGAAGAAGCGAAAGACCAATGGAGATCAAAAGGTGCAGGCAAGTACTACCACTGAAGATTTACTAGCAAAGCTTCTTGACAGAATGGATCAAATGAACTCAAAATTCAATGACATAGTGACCAGATTAGACTTATCCCTTACTCAGATTGATAACAATAAGAGAGAGATAGAAGAAGTGAAGGAAAAGCAAGAAGGGATTGAGTTTGACATTGGTTCAATCAAAGAGAAATTGCACGCACAAGAAAAGGAGAATGAGATATTGCGCGAACGTCTGACAGACCTATCCGCCAGGGGAATGAGAAACACACTTGTGTTCCAAGGCTTTCCAGAGGGTGCTGAGAACAAGAATTGTGAAAATTTGATCCAGTCATTTGCCAAGTCGCATTTGCAGATTGAAGCTGAAGTAATCATCGAAAGGGCACATCGCAGCGGAAGCACCTCATCACCTCGACCAAGGCCGATTATTGCAGCCTTTAATCGGTACTCGACCAAAAGTATGATCCTGGTAAATGCACGTCGCTTCTTGAAGGAGAAACCCTTTGAGCACAAGGGAAAGCATCCTATTTACGTGGATGAAATGTTGCCCAAGGAAATTCGTGAACAACGGAAGAAGCTGATTCACATCAAGAAGAAGCTGAAAGAGGAAAATACAAGGAGAGCAGTGTACTTCAAGTATCCTGCTCGCCTCTTCTACAAAGAAGGAAAAGACGGGAAGGAGATAGAATACAAGAAGAAATAACTCAAAACGTCAAAGGAAAGAAAATATTATCATTCCACATCGAAATGCCGGAAACATTAAAAAAAACAAAAACATGAATAATGTTATAGAGCTGGACTTACCTTGCCTACTTAGAAACGAGAAGAAAAGTGAAAAAGGAATACTTAGATTAGGATAATGACAAGAACTTAAACTTTTATTTGTTTAATTATTTTTCATGAACTAATTCTGAGAGTGAACTTTTATAGGTGAATATGTGGAAAAAGCACTCAAAGGAAAAAAGGAAAGACCACGATGTAGAGCGCCACCTTGATCTCCCTAAGGCATACAGAAGAACTAGCCTTTGTTATGATTTGTTTTTTGTGTTGTTTGGTTGTTGAACCTGAATGTCTAATATATGTTAAACCTGATTTTATAATGGTGGTATTTTTAAGAAATTCATATCTCAACTATGGATTTGAAGCTGATGACACATAATGTTAACGGATTGGGGGACTTTAAAGCAAGGAAACGTTATTTTAATTATATGCTTAAACAGAACAAAGATATTATCCTTTTACAGGAAACTCATTCTGTAGAAAAGGAAGAATCATTATGGAGAAATCAAGTTAGATCTGATATTATTTTCAGTCATGGAACTTCTAAGAGCAGAGGAGTATGCATTATATTAAGAAAGACACCCAATTTTAAATTGTTAGACTCCATTAAAGATATAATGGGACGATTTTTATTGGTAAAAGTTGAAATTCAGAAGAAAGTTTATGTGATATGTAACATATATGCACCAAATAATGAGAAGGATCAGGTTGAGTTTTTTAAGAAGGTAGAATTGACCATACAAGATAACGTTGAAAATGGTGAAATTCTAATAATTGGTGGGGACTTTAATTTAATTCAAAACCTTGATCTGGACAGGGCAGGTGGCTCAATGAAAAGCATTTGGAAGCACTCTGTGAATCTTATAGAAAATCTGAAAATATATTTTGGTTTGGTTGATGTTTGGAGAATCAGAAACCCCTGCAAAAAAGGATTTACATGGAGAAGGTATAACCCACTGGTGCAATCTAGATTGGATTTTTGGTTAATCCATGTTTCCTTACAGAATACAATTAGTGAAAATGATATCATACCGTGTGTTTTGTCTGATCATGATCATGTTAGTTTGCACATGAAAATTAAGACAAAAAATTCTGGTCCGTCCTACTGGAAATTTAACAATAGTCTATTGAATGATGTGGAGTATGTTAATGCTTTAGCTAATAAATACTCAGAATGGATTGGTGAGTTTACAGATAGTAATGATAAAGGAGGGATATGGGATTGGTTAAAGTTTAAAATTAGAGAATTTACTGTACCATTCTCTAAGAAGAAGAAATGTGAAAGGGAAGAGAAAAGAAAGGCTCTTGAAAAAGAATTGAAAAAATTAGATGACAGGATGGCAGCAGAAGATATAGATGAAGAATTAATGAAAAAGAAAAGGGAAATAGAACAGGAGTTGTTTAAAATATATGACTATTTTGCAGATGGGGCAATCTTGAGGTCAAGGTGTACATGGTATGAGAAAGGGGAAAAGAGTACTAAATATTTTTTGTCATTGGAAAAAGGTCAAGCAGCAAATTCCAATATTGATGTTTTGACTTCAGATGTAGGACGTATTGATAAACAGTCTGAAATACAGGATTTCATTAAGAAATCATATAAAACTTTGTTTGAGAACAAAGATAAGGTGGAAGATGAGGTGAGCAAAGATTACATAAGTCAGAGTAACATCAAGCAACTCACAGACGAAGAAAGAAATTCATGTGAAGGAAATATCACTTGCTCTGAAGCTAGGGCAGAATTGTTAAAAATGGCTAGAAATAAAACACCTGGGAACGATGGGTTAACTGTGGAGTTTTATGAGATGTTTTGGCCTTTGATATCAGAAGAAGTTATTGATTCTTTCAATTTTGCATATGAAAATAGTGTAATGTCTGTGTCACAAAGACAAGGTACAATTAAACTCATCCCTAAGCCTGATAGAGATAAACACACACTGAGCAATTGGCGTCCCATAACTCTTTTAAATGTAGATGTTAAAATACTTTCTAAATGCTTGGCGAAGAGAGCTGCTAAGGTGATAGGAAAGTTAGTAGATAGTCAACAAACTGCCTTTATTAAAGGCAGATACATAGGGGAAGGAATAAGATTAATATCAGACCTTTTACAATATACTAAGGAGGAGAATTTGAGAGGTATTATGCTAGCCCTTGATCTAACAAAAGCATTTGATTCAATAAGCCACAGGTACATGCTAAATTGTTTAGAAGCGTTCAATTTTGGACCATCTTTCATACAATGGGTTAGAACATTGCACACTAATATAAGTAGTTGTGTATTGGTGAATGGATTTACCACTGGATATTTTCCAGTGTCTAGAGGAGTCAGACAAGGTGATCCTCTGGCTCCTTTACTGTTTATACTGAGCTTGGAAGTTGTTCTTACAAGACTTAATAATAATGATAATATTCAGGCTTTTGAATTTAGTGGAAAACAAATAAAGTATACAGCATATGCTGATGACATAACTTGCTTTTGTAGGAATATACAATCAATGAAGATGGTTTTCAAAGTTTTTGAAGAATTCTCAATCATATCAGGTCTTTATTTGAATAAAACAAAAACGGAAGGTATATGGGTAGGGAAAGATAGGCACAATGGAGAAAAAACAAATGATATACATTGGGCAGACAAAAGCATAAGAATTTTAGGCATTCATTTCTCATATGATCAGGAAGTAGTCAGGAAACTGAACTTTGATAAGAGACTGGATGAAATAAAATGTACTTTTTTAAGATGGAAGAATCGGGGGTTAACTTTAATAGGAAAAATTCAACTGTTGAAAACATTTGTTATGTCTAAGATTATGTATATAGTTTCCAATATTGAAATACCCGATGATTTTGTTAAGGAGGTTGAAAAGTTGATGTTTCAGTTTATATGGAAAGGTCCAGATAAGATATCACGGGCAACAATGATTGCAGAATATACTGAAGGTGGTCTTAAATTCCCGAAACTAAAATGCATGATAGAGACACAGCTGGTTAAGTGGATTCAGAGATATTATACAGAATCAGATCATCATTGGAAGTTGTTTTTTGACCACTATAGTAAACGATTTGGTGGAAAATTGATTTTTATGAGTAATTATTCTATGAGCCAGTTGAATTCTCTTGGAATTCCCATATTTTATCATAACTTGTTGTTAGCATGGTCCAAGACAAAGGAGTATAATCAATTGGTTGATGATCAAGGAGCCCAAGCAAGTGTACTTAGTCAAATTGTTTGGAACAATCAATATATTCTTATTGATAATAAATCAGTTTACTGTAAGGCCTTTCATGAGGCAGGTCTATGTTATGTATATCAACTTTTTGATCTACATGGAAACATTGTGCAATTTAATCTTTGGAAAGCAAGAGGAGTACCAGGTAAATACTACATGATATATTTGGCAATAGTATCGCTAGTCAGGAAGAAATGGGGAAGTTCATTTAATCAATTATTGATACAAATGTTCTTGGAGAAAATAGATTATGAACATGATCAGTCTGACCTTTTGACAGTAGAAATTCAAAAACTAAAAACTAGAAATATTTATGTTGATTTAGTTAGTAAATTGACATGTAGACCTGTCTGTGAACCCCTATTTTCCACTAAATATGGGATAGAAAAGGAGGAATGGCCACAAATGTATCTACTCCCATTTAAATGCACAATAGAAGTTAAGATGAGAGTCTTCCAGTTTAAGATTTTGCATAATATTTTATACACCAATGAGAGACTATTTAAAATGAAGCAAGTTCAGACAGAACTTTGCACAATGTGCGAGACCTCTGTTGAAACTCCTCTACACCTTTTTTATGAGTGTAAGGTTGCTGAAGATTTAAGACGAGCTTTTGTTGATAAAATTGGTCTAAAGCTATCTATCAGATATGAGGATCTATCTAGGAAAAGAATGATGTTTGGATTCATAAAGGATTGGAAGGGACCACATAAAATATTATTAAATCACTTAATTATCTTATTGAAGAGATACATTTATATTCAGAAATGCAGGAATTTAGTAGTAAGTTTCATAGGTTTTGAAACGTTTATTTGCAAAATCAGACATATAGAATTGGTAATTGCTAAACAAAAGCACAAAGAAAACATGCACTATAGAAAATGGTCCCCTATTGAGAATTTATTTTAATTATCCATAATTATATTTTGATAATGATACAGTTCAAACCACCCGAGACTGATTTTTTAGTTTTTACATCAGGTCTGTTTGTTTGTTTGTTTGATTGTTGTTAGTTTTTTTTTGGGGTAATTGTTATAGTGATTCGTATTTGATTATTGTTCTTTTAATGTTATACAATTATTTAATTCTTGTATGATTTTTGTTTTTGTAATGTTACAAAAAATGTTTTTGAAAATCAATAAAAATTTGAAAAAAAAAAAAAAAAAAAAAAAAAAAAAAAAAGGGTACTGGGGTCAGGATCCATCTAATGGCATGTAAGTACATTCATTGTGGCTAAACTAGCCTATTTAAAAAAATTAATTTTCTCCTCCAAAATGCTGAACCACTCCGGCCCTTGCCATTTCGGCCCAAAAGTTGTGATAATTCAAATGTTTACAATATTTGCTCCTACGCCCCTTTCAAAGGGATATGAGGGGTCAGGATCCATCTAATGGCATGAAGGAACATTCATTTTGAGGAAACTAGCTTATTGAAGAAAAAAAAATTTTCTCCTCCAAAATGCTGAACCACCCCGGCCCTTGCCATTTCGGCCCAAAAGTTGTGATAATTCAAATGTTTACAATATTTGCCCCTATGCCCCTTTCAAAGGGGTACTGGGGTCAGGATCCATCTAATGGCATGTAAGTACATTCATCGTGGAAAAACTAGCCTATTAAAAAATTTCAATTTGTTTTTTCTCCTCCAAAATGGTGAACCACCCCGGCCCTTGCCATTTCGGCCCAAAAGTTGTGATAATTCAAATGTTTACAATATTTGCTCCTACGCCCCTTTCAAAGGGATATGAGGGGTCAGGATCCATCTAATGGCATGTAAGTACATTCATTGTGGGGAAACTAGCCTATTCAAAATTTTAATTTTCTCCTCCAAAATGCTGAACCACCCCGGCCCTTGCCATTTCGGCCCAAAAGTTGTGATAATTCAAATGTTAACAATATTTGCCCCTACGCCCCTTTCAAAGGGATATGAGGGGTCAAGATCCATCTAATGGCATGTAAATACATTTATTGTGGGGAAACTAGCCTATTCAAAATTTTAATTTTCTCCTCCAAAATGCTGAACCACCCCGGCCTTTGCCATTTCGGCCCAAAAGTTGTGATAATTCAAATGTTTACAATATTTGCCCCTATGCCCCTTTCAAAGGGGTACTGGGGTCAGGATCCATCTAATGGCATGTAAGTACATTCATCGTGGCGAAACTAGCCTATTGAAAAAAATTACTTTTCTCCTCCAAAATGCTGAACCACCCCGGCCCTTGCCATTTCGGCCCAAAAGTTGTGATAATTCAAATGTTTACAATATTTGCCCCTATGCCCCTTTCAAAGGGGTACTGGGGTCAGGATCCATCTAATGGCATGTAAGTACATTCATCGTGGAAAAACTAGCCTATTAACAAATTTCAATTTGTTTTTTACCTCCACAATGCTGAACCACCCCGGCCCTTGCCATTTCGGCCCAAAAGTTGTGATAATTCAAATGTTAACAATATTTGCTCCTACGCCCCTTTCAAAGGGATATGAGGGGTCAAGATCCATCTAATGGCATGTAAGTACATTTATTGTGGGGAAACTAGCCTATTCAAAATTTTAATTTTCTCCTCCAAAATGCTGAACCACCCCGGCCCTTGCCATTTCGGCCCAAAACTTGTGATAATTCAAATGTTTACAATATTTGCCCCTATGCCCCTTTCAAAGGGGTACTGGGGTCAGGATCCATCTAATGGCATGTAACTACATTCATTGTGGAAAAACTAGCCTATTAAGAAATTTCAATTTGTTTTTTCTCCTCCAAAATGCTGAATCACCCTGGCCCTTACCATTTCGGCCCAAAAGTTGTGATAATTCAAATGTTTACAATATTTGCCCCTCTGCCCCTTTCAAAGGGGTACTGGGGTCAGGATCGATCTAATGGCATGTAAGTACATTCATTGTGGCGAAACTAGCCTATTGAAAAAAAAAAAAATTTCTCCTCCAAAATGCTGAACCACCCCGGCCCTTGCCATTTCGGCCCAAAAGTTGTGATAATTCAAATGTTTACAATGTTTGCTCCTACGCCCCTTTCAAAGGGATATGGGGGTCAGGATCCATCTAATGGCATGTAAGTACATTCATTGTGGGGAAACTAGCCTATTCAAAATTTTAATTTTCTCCTCCAAAATGCTGAATCACCCTGGCCCTTGCCATTTCGGCCCAAAAGTTGTGATAATTCAAATGTTTACAATATTTGCCCCTCTGCCCCTTTCAAAGGGGTACTGGGGTCAGGATCGATCTAATGGCATGTAAGTACATTCATTGTGGCGAAACTAGCCTATTGAAAAAAAAAAAATTTTCTCCTCCAAAATGCTGAACCACCCCGGCCCTTGCCATTTCGGCCCCAAAGTTGTGATAATTCAAATTTTTACAATATTTGCCCCTATGCCCCTTTCAAAGGGGTACTGGGGCAGGATCCATCTAATGGCATGTAAGTTCATTCATCGTGGGAAAACTAGCCTATTAAAAAAAGAATCAATTTGTTTTTTACCTCCACAATGCTGAACCACCCCGGCCCTTGCCATTTCGTCCCAAAACTTGTGATAGTTCAAATGTTTACAATATTTGCCCCTATGCCCCTTTCAAAGGGGTACTGGGGTCAGGATCCATCTAATGGCATGTAAGTACATTCATTGTGGGGAAACTAGCATATTCAAAATTTTAATTTTCTCCTCCAAAATGCTGAACCACCCCGGCCCTTGCCATTTCGGCCCAAAAGTTGTGATAATTCAAATGTTAACAATATTTGCCCCTATGCCCCTTTCAAAGGGGTACTGGGGTCAGGATCCATCTAATGGCATGTAAGTACATTCATCGTGGAAAAACTAGCCTATTAAAAAATTTCAATTTGTTTTTTCTCCTCCAAAGTGCTGAACCACCCCGGCCCTTGCCATTTCGGCCCAAAAGTTGTGATAATTCAAATGTTAACAATATTTGCTCCTACGCCCCTTTCAAAGGGATATGAGGGGTCAAGATCCATCTAATGGCATGTAAGTACATTTATTGTGGGAAAACTAGCCTATTCAAAATTTTAATTTTCTCCTCCAAAATGCTGAACCACCCCGGCCCTTGCCATTTCGGCCCAAAAGTTGTGATAATTTAAATGTTTACAATATTTGCCCCTATGCCCCTTTCAAAGGGGTACTGGGGTCAGGATCCATCTAATGGCATGTAAGTACATTCATTGTGGGGAAACTAGCATATTCAAAATTTTAATTTTCTCCTCCAAAATGCTGAACCACCCCGGCCCTTGCCATTTCGGCCCAAAAGTTGTGATAATTCAAATGTTAACAATATTTGCCCCTATGCCCCTTTCAAAGGGGTACTGGGGTCAGGATCCATCTAATGGCATGTAAGTACATTCATCGTGGAAAAACTAATCTATTAAAAAATTTCAATTTGTTTTTTCTCCTCCAAAGTGCTGAACCACCCCGTCCCTTGCCATTTTGGCCCAAAAGTTGTGATAATTCAAATGTTAACAATATTTGCTCCTACGCCCCTTTCAAAGGGATATGAGGGGTCAAGATCCATCTAATGGCATGTAAGTACATTTATTGTGGGGAAACTAGCCTATTCAAAATTTTAATTTTCTCCTCCAAAATGCTGAACCACCCCGGCCCTTGCCATTTCGGCCCAAAAGTTGTGATAATTTAAATGTTTACAATATTTGCCCCTATGCCCCTTTCAAAGGGGTACTGGGGTCAGGATCCATCTAATGGCATGTAAGTACATTCATTGTGGGGAAACTAGCATATTCAAAATTTTAATTTTCTCCTCCAAAATGCTGAACCACCCCGGCCCTTGCCATTTCGGCCCAAAAGTTGTGATAATTCAAATGTTAACAATATTTGCCCCTATGCCCCTTTCAAAGGGGTACTGGGGTCAGGATCCATCTAATGGCATGTAAGTACATTCATCGTGGAAAAACTAGCCTATTAAAAAATTTCAATTTGTTTTTTACCTCCACAATGCTGAACCACCCCGGCCCTTGCCATTTCGGCCCAAAAGTTGTGATAATTCAAATGTTAACAATATTTGCTCCTACGCCCCTTTCAAAGGGATATGAGGGGTCAAGATCCATCTAATGGCATGTAAGTACATTTATTGTGGGGAAACTAGCCTATTCAAAATTTTAATTTTCTCCTCCAAAATGCTGAACCACCCCGGCCCTTGCCATTTCGGCCCAAAACTTGTGATAATTCAAATGTTTACAATATTTGCCCCTATGCCCCTTTCAAAGGGGTACTGGGGTCAGGATCCATCTAATGGCATGTAACTACATTCATCGTGGGGAAACTAGCATATTCAAAATTTTAATTTTCTCCTCCAAAATGCTGAACCACCCCGGCCTTTGCCATTTCGGCCCAAAAGTTGTGATAATTCAAATGTTTACAATATTTGCCCCTATGCCCCTTTCAAAGGGGTACTGGGGTCAGGATCCATCTAATGGCATGTAAGTACATTCATTGTGGGGAAACTAGCATATTCAAAATTTTAATTTTCTCCTCCAAAATGCTGAACCACCCCGGCCCTTGCCATTTCGGCCCAAAAGTTGTGATAATTCAAATGTTAACAATATTTGCCCCTATGCCCCTTTCAAAGGGGTACTGGGGTCAGGATCCATCTAATGGCATGTAAGTACATTCATCGTGGAAAAACTAGCCTATTAAAAAATTTCAATTTGTTTTTTACCTCCACAATGCTGAACCACCCCGGCCCTTGCCATTTCGGCCCAAAAGTTGTGATAATTCAAATGTTAACAATATTTGCTCCTACGCCCCTTTCAAAGGGATATGAGGGGTCAAGATCCATCTAATGGCATGTAAGTACATTTATTGTGGGGAAACTAGCCTATTCAAAATTTCAATTTGTTTTTTACCTCCACAATGCTGAACCACCCCGGCCCTTGCCATTTCGGCCCAAAACTTGTGATAATTCAAATGTTTACAATATTTGCCCCTATGCCCCTTTCAAAGGGGTACTGGGGTCAGGATCCATCTAATGGCATGTAACTACATTCATCGTGGAAAAACTAGCCTATTAAGAAATTTCAATTTGTTTTTTCTCCTCCAAAATGCTGAATCACCCCGGCCCTTGCCATTTCGGCCCAAAAGTTGTGATAATTCAAATGTTTACAATATTTGCTCCTATGCCCCTTTCAAAGGGGTACTGGGGTCAGGATCGATCTAATGGCATGTAAGTACATTCATTGTGGGGAAACTAGCCTATTCAAAATTTTAATTTTCTCCTCCAAAATGCTGAACCACCCCGGCCCTTGCCATTTCGGCCCCAAAGTTGTGATAATTCAAATTTTTACAATATTTGCCCCTATGCCCCTTTCAAAAGGGTACTGGGGTCAGGATCCATCTAATGGCATGTAAGTACATTCATCGTGGGAAAACTAGCCTATTAAAAAAAGAATCAATTTGTTTTTTACCTCCACAATGCTGAACCACCCCGGCCCTTGCCATTTCGGCCCAAAACTTGTGATAATTCAAATGTTTACAATATTTGCCCCTATGCCCCTTTCAAAGGGGTACTGGGGTCAGGATCCATCTAATGGCATGTAAGTACATTCATTTTGAGGAAACTAGCTTATTGAAAACTAGATGGAATTCGACTGCGCGCAGTCGAAAATGATGCCTCCGCCATAGAGCAATTTTACAAACCGAAACGGAAGAAATTTTTCAAATTTAAGTTCAATTGTAATCCATTAACATGTTCTCAGAATATCGTGATTACAAGCAATTTCTCATATACATATATGACCCTTTGATCTTTGACCTCATGACCCTAAAATCTACTCAGTTCATTGGCTCTGCAAGATTTCCTGAGTTAAATAGTAATCCATCTGTCAGTTCTAATGAGAATGCGTCCACAAGCTATTTTTGCATACATAATGAGCCCATGACCTTTGATCTTATGAACCATTCATTGGCTCTGCAAGATACATAAATGATCTAAGTTTGGCAGGAATCCATCAATCTGTTCTAATGATAATACGATCACAAGCTATTTTTGCATACATAATGAGCCGCATGACCTTGACCTTTACCTCATGACCCCAAAATCTAATCAGTTCATCAGCTCTGCAAGTAACATACATGACCTAAGTTTGGCAGGAATCCATCAATCGGTTCTTGAGATAAGGCGATCACGAGCTGTTTTTGCATACACAATGTGCGCTGTGACCTTTGACCTCGTGACCCCAAAATCTAATCAGTTCATTGGCTTTGCAAGATACATACATGACCAAAGTTTGGCAGGAATCCATCAATCGGTTCTTCAGATAATGCGATCACAAGCTGTTTTTGCATACATAATGAGCCCTGTGACCTTTGACCTTTGACCTCGTGACCCCAAAATCTAATCAGTTCATCAGCTCTGCAAGATACATACATGACCAAAGTTTGGCAGGAATCCATCAATCGGTTGTTCAGATAACGCGATCACAAGCTGTTTTTGCATACATAATGAGCCCTGTGACCTTTGACCTTTGACCTACGTGCTCCAAAATCTAATCAGATCGTCTTCCTATGGTGATACATACTATCCTTAAGTTTGAAGTTTTTACATCTCCAGTGGTGCTTGAGATATCATGATAACAATCTCAATGTATGGAATTTCACAAGTTGACCTCTATGACCCTTGACCTTTGACCTACGTACTCCAAAATGTAATCAGATTGTTTTCCTATAGTGATACACACTATCACTAAGTTTGAAGTTTAAATCTCCAGTGGTTCTTGAGATATCATGATAACAATCTCAATGTATGGAATTTCATAAGTTGACCTCTGTGACCCTTGACCTTTGACATACGTGCTCCAAAATCTAATCAGATCGTCTTCCTATGGTGATACATACTATCCTTAAGTTTGAAGTTTAAATCTCAAATGGTTCTTGAGATATCGCGCTAACAAACTCAATACAAGGAATTTCATAAGTTGACCTCTGTGACCTGTGACCTTTGACCTACGTACTCCAAAATCTAATCAGATAGTCTTCCTATGGTGATAAATACTATTCCAGAGTCTTAAGTTTAAATCTTAAATGGTTCTTGAGATATTGTGATAACGGTCAAACGGGACGGACGTACGGATGTACGGACGGACAACCCGAAAACATGATGCCTCCGGCACCACCTTCGGTGGCGGAGGCATAAAAATTGACAGCTTTAAGAAATTACCATGAACCATGTACCTATTCACTACATCCAGGTTGAGAGTGGCAAATGTAGTCTTGCCAAGGGCATCATATACATGTAGTAGATTGAATGTAATTAGGACCAACAAGATTTATAGACATATTTGCATAAGCCTGTATGGTATGCTCATGGCTTGGAACTTCTAGTTTCTATTTCCTTTTTTTTTTTCTTTGCTCATTACACAACTACTACACATCTGCTACCAACATTAATTGGCAGATAACATTAATTGCTCAGGTATATGTAGCCATATTATTGGATAGATAAAAGACTTACAAATTGGCTAACAATTAAGAAATAAGGAGTAAATCAACATGTTCAAATCATACCTAATGGCCTCTCTGTATGCATCTATAGCTTCTTGTGTATGACCTGCATCTGCAGCACTCTTGCCAATGTTATAGTGAACCTGCAAAAACAGTTTAATATTATTTATACGTTTTATCAAAACAGGGTAACTCTCTCTTTCTGTATTAAAACTGTTTTCCTGAGAGGCCCTGTACAAATTAGAGGTTACAAGTACAGAGGAAATTGAACAAAAGTTAAATACATGGATTATATGGGGTTTTTATTGTTTTTTGTATACACCATGATATATTCTGACCAGCTTATATATAACATATGAATATTTAATATTACCCATAATGCTGTTTTATCTATGAACGACTATAAATTGAGCACTAATCAATACATTGTTTATATGAAAAGCTCTTTTGATTGATATTACCTGTAAAATTGTGATTGTTTATATACCCTAGTCATACAGAGGAGATGGACAACAGATCGACAACAAACTGAACATGACATTTCACCCCAAGCAGTGAAAGATTAGTCAATCTGGACTCGGTTAGGAATCATTGGCGGTGTGACTGAGGTGTATACATGTATGTAAGATTTAGCCTAGAGTACACACATTCAACATCAGATACAAGTTTGCATCTGAAAGTACTACCAAAATTTTATTCTTATCATCTCACCTTAGCGTTCCCTTGACATACTTTTAGCCCAGATCGGTACAGCTTTCTCTCAGTCAACCATTCACTGTTTCTATGGTAACAGTGTGTCATATGACAGACAACAATAACAAGGAGGAGAATCTGCACAGCCTGAGAAAATTTGATGAAAGCCTATATTAAAGTTAATGACATATCTATATTGTAAGTCTATACACAAATTTACATATTTTCATAACACAGGAATTAAGACTGAACTTTGATTTGTCTTTTTGTTTCAATCTACTTTGACAGAGATTAAACATTCACTGTTTCATCTATTACGCAGAAAAAAGTTAACAATATCACATATACAGCTGTGGAAGAGATAAGAGGCATCTATACATGTAAATATAATCTTTATTGGACTACATATACGATACCAGAGTCAGAAGTAAGTAAGTTAAAGAAAACAAATTGGGAAAAATCAACATGGATTGGATCATCACCACGTTCCATCATTATCTTACTCTCTTCATGATAGAGGGCCCTTTAAGACACAGATGTCTGGTTCCCATGACGACCAGTAGACAGAAGCCCAGACTTGGTAAGTAGAGGACCCGTTCAGCGATCACAAACCCAACCCTGAAGAAGACATTGGATGCTGGGAGGAAAGGGATGATCACCGTAGCCATGGAAACAGTCAGAAGTCTGGGAAATATAAGAAAAAGACCTTCTTACAATATTCTGTTTGAATACTAATGGCGCCAGATCTGAAACTCTTAAAAGATTACATGGATGTGCTTTCATCTTTGCACCAGCATCTGTCAGTGTAAAAATGTTTAGAATAAAAATCAACTTGATTAAAAATTATTAATCAGAGCTCCTTTTGATTCACTTTTGCAATAGTGATAATTTTAATATGTTTTATATACATTTTTATTATCTGTAACAAGAGTTCTTAGCAATTTTTCAGGGCTCAAATGCTCTCCACTCCTTATTAATACATTGTGAATTAAGGTGGTGATTGATTTGTAAATCATAAATGATGAGATGTTTTCTGTTCTTGATTAGGTTATTAGACTTGATTTGTTCTCTCGAAATGATAATAATAATAATAATAATAGTGGGTTCTTGTATAGCGCTCATGTCAGTCAGATTTGACCCTCCTGGTGCTCCCGATTATTACCCTGGCTTTAGCACGGCTGCCATACGGCGCTCTAGCATTTCAAGAAATAAATTCCTACCAGGTACCCATTTACTTCACCTGGATGGAGTGTGGCAAATGTAGATCAATGTCTTGCCAAAGGACATTAGTGCGGCGGCGGGACTCGAACCGCGGACCTTGTGATCGACAGTCCGGCGACGTATCCACTCGACCACAACACCTCTACATATGATCTTATCAACAGGCATATATACAATGATCTGATAATCTCAAAGACACTGCAATGGACGACAACATGTATTCTAAGATCAAACCAATGCAATTATCCCGACTCACCTTCTTTCATAATGGTCTGATCCAAATAGACAATGAAAAACAATGACACCCATTATGATCCAGAAGACAATGGGAGCAACCACTCTTGGATCAAGGGGTGTTTGGATGACAGGGACACAACCCATTGACCAATCAAAACACAACCACCATGGGTTGAGGAGGAGCCAGGCATTCAAGGAGTAGACGTAGCTGTAGTTGATCATCTGTAACAAACAAGATATTAATATTCATGGAAGATAAAATAGTTTAAACTTTAAAGATGGGGAATTTGGGTGTTTACCCAATAACTGTTGTCAAACACCAGGGATAGTCCTGGGTCCCATTTCACAAAACTTTTCATCAGTGACAAATGGCAATTTTTGTTATAAGCTAGTGAAATCTTTGCTTCTGATTGGTTATCAGCAGATTAGTCACTGATTTTTGTCATTTGTCAATGAAAAGAGGCGAAATGGGTCCCAAGATTAGCCTTCAGTTTTATGACCCACAGGCCTTATGTAATGCCTTGCATTCCTCCTTACAGTAAATTCATTATCTCACTTCTCCCTCACCTGAAGACTCACAAGACTCTACGGATCGAGACTCAAGGGTTTTCCTTGATAGGCCTACAGGTTCGCTGTGTGCAGACTTGTAAACACGTTAATGGTATTTCCACCAAGTCTTTTGTCAGCAAAATATGGCCTTGTGCACATGGAAACTGACTACCCACTCCCTTTAATGAAAAGTACATCCCATTTTCATGATACAAGATGGTACAAGGAAGAACATGCATACTTCAAACACAAATGCAAATAAATGGGATGAAGTAGAGTACAAGAAAGAAAAGGGAAGTTACGTAACACTGGAAAACATTTTTTTTCTTCAAATCAATAAAGAAATTGGAATAAAAGTGACTTCATCCAGGTAAAAAATGTAATGAAGTACAATCAGTGAATATATCAACAGAATAACTTTACATTGAAAGACAAGATATGACCTGTGTATACTGTAGATTCATGCTATAGCACTGAAAATTATATGTGCGACTCCGCATAGAATCTAAAATCAGATATTCTCAGGCTCCATCTTTTTAATAAAGTTGCATTTGGATTGAAATAAAGAATTGTTTCAACAGTGGATGACACATTCCCTGATTGATAAGGTAAATGGCACAGCAATATCATAGACAAAGGGGTAACATCTTACCCTCATCCAGACATTATCAAGAAATGAAGCAGGATTGTCAACTTCTTGAAAGGATGGAACCCCACTACCCATGATGAAAAATCTACTCAAACAAAAAGAAACAAATGAAAGAAAACAAAAAGAAACAAATGAAAGAAAACAAAAAAAAACAAATGAAAGAAAACAAAAGAAAACAAATCAAATCAAAACAAAACAAAAGTAGAATCAAAAGTGAAGAATCAAATCAAATAAACAGATTGAAGAAAACAAATCAAATGCTAAGGAAAATATAAGGTGGGCTTAATTCTCGTATTTAAGAAAAGAAAGTCAGCAGCGAAACCCAAATTTCAAACAGCAATTGGTATTGATTGTTTTATGGGCCTGGAGGAGGGGGGGGGGGGGGTACAGAATATGTACAAAAGTCGGATACGCCACCGGAAATGAAGGATAGAAAGGTTGAAGTTTATAAAAACACTATCGAGAGAATGGGCTTGTTAGTCCAGGCCCAGTCATTATGACCTTTAACAAGGCATTTTTGTAACATTGTCTCTCTCAACCCATGAATGCTGTGAATAAAATAACAGCAGCTTAAATAATGGCACAGTGGTACTAGAGCAGTGGTCACATAACCAGGAGTTCCTGGGTTAAAAAGAAACTTGATGTGCTAGAGCCTTTTGGTGAGGCATTAATCCTCATTACCAAGTCCCTCCGAAAGGTCTTAAAGCAGTCAGTCCCCTGGTTGCTTAATTACAAGCATACACATGCTTTCTTAGCAGCAGTCAGGTAAAACATACAACCCAACTATATGCCAGGGTTACATAATACATTGGATGTCTTAAAGTAACACTACACATTATCTGTGTGGTACACATTCTCAACAATAATTTTTTTTTTAATTAAAAAAGAAAAGAAAATTGTCTCGATCTTCATAATAAGAAATGGCAGATATTTTGCTAACTAACTTTTGCTGATGAGTTAATAATCATTACATTATATTTATTATACATGTATATTCTATGTCTAAACGAACATGTTATTAATATTATTATTATTATGTATGAGAGTTAATTTGTTTCAATAAATACTTTGAAGAAAAAAAGAACCAAACAATCATTACCTGGTGAGTAGAAGTACAATAGCTGAGATGGCAAGAACAAGGTGTCTGAGCAATAACCTTCTGAGCCATCTTAGTTCCGTAGAACGGAGAGCAAGCTGTATGGACGGTAACACATGATGGCGCTTCAGAGTCGTGTAGGTGGTAGAGAATGCTGGGATTGGGTCAATGCCACAGTTGATGATGATGTCATAAATACTGCAAATTCCCTGGAGAAAGGAAGTTACAGAGATAATAATAATAATAATAATAAATTTATATAGCGCAGCTTTTAAACAAAATATAATCAGCTGTGCCGGTTCAAAGCTCCGTTTTTACCAAATTTTACAAAATAGAATCTCTCAATTGAACAATTTTTTTTAAATTTGGATTTGAACACATTGATAGATGGAGAGCATCGTATTTCTATTGGAAAGCTATTCCATAGTTTCGGGGCAGCAATAGCAAACGCACAATACTTTATCTCTGGAACTGCGCAGACTACGACTGAGAGACAAGAATCATCTTATTAAGGTTCCAAGCATTTCATGGATACAAAATTCCCTGATTATTCCTGATGGAGTTTCAAATTTCCAGGATTAGTATTACAACCTAGGTAACCTATTTTTACACAGTTAAAAGCCTCCACAGCAAACCATCCAGTGGATATGCTGTTTGGACACAAGACTCACTTGAAATGTAGTTAATTGAACGATAACAATTAAAATACAATAAACACCAAGGTACATACATTGCTGTCACTTCAATGAAATAGGGGTTTCAATATTCTACAAACTAAAATTTTAACAAAACAGTCTCCAAGAAATAAATGCAGAAGTTAAAAAAAAACGTTATCAAGCACTTTACTTGTCCAGGGCAAGTGAATGAAAAGACTTGCCCAATTCATATACTAACATGCAATGGGAAAAAGTTTCTAACGTGTCTTGCATTTGGTGTACTTACTATGACTGTTATGCCTTGTTCTTTGCACAGCATAGCCACAGCACATAATACCATGCTCAGTACAAGACGTAGAAATGAAAACAGAGGAGTTGAATCGAGGCAAGATGAATCTGGAAAAAGAAAAGGGCATTGTCTTTTGTCATTCACATGATTGAGAAAGTCAGGGCCCTGCTTCATAAAACTTGTTATCAATAACAAGTTTACAAAACCTGTTATAAGCTACTGAAATCGTGGTATTTGATTGGCTGAGAGCAAATTTGTGATAGAAATTTAACATTAGTTATTGATAACAAGTTTTATGAAACAGGGCCCTGAATTAAAAGACTCCTGAGAGCCATATAAAGAGCTATTTAGAAATGGAATGATACAACAATAATAGAATTATATTCATGTTTTTCTTCTGTATATTTCACATACAACTAAAAAGCAACATCATAGATTGTCCAAGGTATTTTTTTTTCTTCCTTTGCTTTAGAACATTCCAAATAAAAAGTAATTATTATTTATATTGTTATTATTTATTGTTCTTGGTGTTATTGGTATTATTGGTATTATTGTTGTTATTGGAAATGGTATTGGTATTGGTAGTGGTAGTGGTAGTGGTATTGATATTGGTAGTGGTAGTGGTAGTGGTAGTGATAGTGCTTTGGTATTGTTATTGGTAGTGGTATTTTTATTGGTATTGGTATTGGTAGTGGTAGTGACAGTGGTAGTGGCATTGGTAGTGGCATTGGTAGTGGAATTGATATTGGTATTGGTAGTGGTAGTGTTATTGGTAGTGGTGGTGGTATTGTAAACCTGTACACCTAAACATCAAACATGAAAAGACTGAGATTATTGGTACCAGCAAGTTGTACTTACCACTTTTGCAAACAGTTGTATACATAAGGAAAGACATGAAGAAGAACAAGGCACATAATAGATCTGCTCGTCCAACAATACCAGCAACCTGCCCACATAATGAAAATAATAAAAACAAAGAAAGGGTTAAAACATTTGATGATACCTTTCATTTATAAATCATCTTTTTCAAGAAATGCAAGGCATGTTAAATAACAACAAATACAATACATTATGAATAAAATTACAATGAGTACAAACAAAGAACAAAATAATAAAAATTACAAACACACATTGTTTCCATCTCTATTAATCAAGACAAATAACATCTCTCTCAATTATCATGGAATTCTCTTAGATTGTATATTTATTATCATAATTCAAAAACACTGAGTCTTGTGTCTTGTGTAGTTTTTACAGGGAGGTCAAAGTGCAAATCCCAAAACAAAATTAAGTTTGTTATATGCTTCAATGCACATTTTGCAGTGGTTACCAAACCTTCTCAATGGATAATCATTGATTCTTTGTAAAAGATTTGCATTATGATTTTTTTATTACCAGGCCCCTCCAAAGCCAGTGAACCGAATCTCATCATACAATCAGCAGATTTTGTTTGCCAGCCAGGGCTTTATTTGCTTTTCATTGTGACGTACTGCTTTTGAAAGGGCATATTGTCAGGGCACTTGTTTTATGAGCAATACCAAGCAAAATCACCACAGGCCCTCATATAATAGCAAGATTTCATATATTGGATGATGCCCAGTTTAGTCCAGCTCAAAACATATTTACATGTATATATAGAAGACATTCAAATTATTAAGGTTGGTGAAATACAGGAAGGAAGTAAAATAAAATTGTAATGGTCCAGCTCCAGCACTACTGATTTGTTGTTTTTTAGACTTTGGATCTATAAATCCCAGCTGATGAGAACACAGATCCTTCAATGCAGACATGTTTAAGTAGGACAATGATAAGAAAGGGGAAAACCCATACAATCAACTTTGATAAGATTTTAATAGGTCTTCTTATCATCAGAAGGGTACATTTTAAAAGATACAAAATGGTACATAATAAATATTATTGATTGTAACTATGTACGCAGGGCACCTGCCCACCCGTCCCCCCCCCCCCCCAAAAAAAAAAAAAAATGGGGAAGACTGTGGTAACACAGCAGTGAACACTAGAGTAACAGAAATACTCACATTTTCAGTATGAATCGGATGGACAGCAAAGAGTATTGCACACAAGAGGCTGGCTCTTGGACATTCCAGGAACCCCTCATCACCCCCTTTTGCAACATCTGTCACTGCTGTGAGAAGTGCTGAGGACACAGGAAGTACTAACACACTCACTGTGGCATGGAGGAGTATGTTCACTAGATGAAAGCCCCATGGATGGAGGCCTCCAGCAAGGTAGTTGATCCTATCAAGATGTTAAAAAAAAGTATGAAGGGGGATGCTTCAGAATTTACGATTAGAACATACCTTCTTCTATCTGTAAATGGACCAAAAGGACAGTATAGTTCTGGATATAAAAAAAATTCCTTATATGAAATTTTTGAGATACCTGCACATGTAGTTTTCAAAGAACATTTTTTTTTATAAAGCTATTTTGGGAATTTGCTAAGTAAAGTCCTGGGCCCTGTCTTACAAAGAGTTGATATCAATCGCAACTTATTCGCGATTGCTATCAATCACAACTATGAACATAAGAGATAGGATACTGCAAATTTGCGATTGATTAGTGAAATTATGTTGGTTTGGATCAATCGTAACTCTTTGTTAGGCAGGGCCCTGGTGTAAGGTGAGCTTTCTTGAACTGATCTCTACATATATTCATATTTCTTTTCCAGAGATACCTCTTTCAAAGCTTCCAGAACTTCATAGCCCTTCGCTCCAAACAATTTTAATCAATGATTTTGAAACTCTTGCATCTCACAAGTATAAGAAATTCAATTCAGATATGTGGCTTTTCTGGAAGTAATTGACAACTTGAGTCAAAGACTATTTTAAACTACCTTTGATGAAAATGTATCTCTAATTATCATCAATAATACACATAAACTAGATGGAACTTCGACTGCGCGCAGTCGAAAATGATGCCTCCGTCATAGAGCAATTTTACAAACCAAAACAGAAGAAATGTTTCAAATTCAAGTTCAATTGTAATCCATTAACAGGTTCTCAGAATATCATGATTACAAGCAATTTCTCATATACATATATGACCCTTTGATCTTTGACCTCATGACCCTAAAATCTACTCAGTTCATTGGCTCTGCAAGATGTTCTGAGTTTAATAGTAATCCATCTGTCAGTTCTAATGAGAATGCGTTCACAAGCTATTTTTGCATACATAATGAGCCCATGACCTTTGACCTTATGAACCAAGAATCTACTCAGTTCATTGGCTCTGCAAGATACATAAATGATCTAAGTTTGGCAGGAATCCATCAATCTGTTCTAATGATAATGCGAGCACAAGCTATTTTTGCATACATAATGAACCGCATGACCTTTGACCTTGACCTCATGACCCAAAATCTACTCAGTTCATCAGCTCTGCAAGTAACATACATGACCTAAGTTTGGCAGGAATCCATCAATCGGTTCTTGAGATAACGCGATCACAAGCTGTTTTTGCATAGATAATGTGCGCTGTGACCTTTGACCTTTGAACTCGTGACCCCAAATTCTAATCAGTTCATCGGCTCTGCAAGTAACATACATGACCTAAGTTTGGCAGGAATCCGTCAATCGGTTCTTGAGATTAACGCGATCACGAGCTGTTTTTGCATACATAATGAGCCCTGTGACCTTTGACCTCGTGACCCCAAAATCTAATCAGTTCATCGGCTCTGCAAGATACATACACGACCAAAGTTTGGAAGGAATCCATTAATCGGTTCTTCAGATAATGCGATCACGAGAACGGGACGTACAGACGTACGTACGTACGGACGGACGGACCACCCGAAAACATAATGCCTCCGGCTACTTCGTAACGGAGGCATAAAAAGTATAGTCTGGACACTTCAAGACAAGGCTTACATTGTATCAATTCGACAGCTGTAGCAAATATGGATGATTGATACGTGCAGCATATACTTTGGCAACCTGATACAAGCAGTTAAGAGAAAACTCTGAAGAGAGCTTCAAGGATCTTACCTAAAGGTGAGAACAGTGAGAGGTCTGTAGGACTTATGACTCTCCTTCAGCTCAATGGCTTGCCCCCAGAAGTCATGCTGGAAGACGTTCCACAGCAGAGTCTCCGACCTCACATCCTGGTTCTTTACAATCGCCTCCAGGTCGTCAAAGACGAAATCACCATGGCAACTGTTCCAATAAGTCACAATGCTTAATACAGCGACAAGGAAGGCCGAGGTGATGAAGGACAGCTTTGGAAGTGGGATAGTAGCATCTAAAGACTCATTGTGCATCCAGGTATTAGCAATGGCCTTGTTGCTTTGACCATTGGTCAAGTTGGCTGTAGAATGTTCTCCAGAGCCTTGACCGATCCTCTGTTTCTTGCGTGAAACGCGCTGCCTTGAAGGGCTATGGATTCTTGACTGTGTCCCGAATGCATTGTTGTTATTGATGTTAGGCATTTTTGCATTTGATCTGACTGCATGTAGAATCCAGAGTCATATGAATGTATCATATCTATAGCCTTAAGAAGAAATTCCCTCAACCCATGCTGCTATTGAGTTCATCCAGATTGGTTTTGAAGAGGGTTTACACTGCTTTGTATTTCATCTAACTGTAGAGTTGCCTGTGAGAGAAAGGAAACCCCAAAATAATGAATAAATAAATAAATAATCATCTATAAGATCAAGATAAGTCTTAGAGTAATTTGTTGATTTATTAAATGCATCTATCAAATACATCCTCATTTCATAAATCTTTATAAGTTATGAGTTTATGTTAATGAATTATTCAAAATCATTTAAATAAAATAAGTATATGAAAACTCTAAAAGTAGAACATTATTGATTTCTGAATTCAATGAATAGAAACAAACACAATCAGAGATATCATATATTATGCAAATATTGTTTGATTGAGCTAAATTGTTACTTGTTTGACGCAAAAGAATGGAAATGTTGTCAACCTGCTATATCCACAGTTCCACACACTCTAATGATTTGTGTTGTTTCTGGAGAAAAAGGAGAAAACAAGAGAATCAGCTATTAAAGCCTAAATACATACCATAAGGCACTGCTATGAAACAAGCTTCCTTCTTATATCCTAAGACTCTCCTCATTGATTTTATTTTATTTTATTTTACAGGAGAAAACCAGAATGGGTTGACAGTCAGCAAACAACCATCTTGTAAATAAAGTAAACTAACAATTAAAATTGAGGACACAGAAACATAAAAATTTGATTCCTTCAATGTACTTCCTGGTTTAGATGCAGAGTCCAAAGTCATACTGTAGACAGCTGGGATGGGTAGGGTAGGGTGGGGTGGGGCAGGATTGGAGGTGAGGGGGAGAGGGTTGATTAATGGAATGACTTGGTTGTTTTAGATTGTCAATCATGCTGTTTGAAAATGAATTTGTATATGTTATGAGCATCTACACGTATGAGAACGCAGATGTTATTTCAATTGCTACAACTAATTTTGTTTTCAATATCTAAAAAAATTAGTGAAGTTAATCAAAATTGAGTGTCATGCTGAAGATCAAGCAGCATTTCAAGCAACAAGATTATCCTGCAGTCTAACAGCCCACAAGTTGACCAACAGTACATGCACTAGACCAACAGAATGAAATTGATCACAAAAAAGATTAAGCATGAAAAAGATGCTTCAAGGAGGGCTCCAAACTAACTACTTTGGCAAGATGTCTTGAATTAACTTATTATGCATGAGTGAGCTCTATGTTTAAATTTTTTAATTGGGGGAGGGGGGGGGGGGGGTCTAGACATTGGTCATTGGTGCCTGTTAATGTCAAGCGGTGCCTCAGAGGATTCAGAGTATTTTAACTAGTATTATGCTGCTTACCAACAAGTCTCAATGCAATACTCTTTTGGTGTTTAATTATCTTCTGTTGAGAATGAGAAAAAGAGGGTGGTAACTCTGTGTACAACTCCTTGAATTAATGCCTTTCTTAGTCTCAAGAAACTGAACTGCTCATTTAGGGTAGTTTTTTTTTTACCACTGGTCACCCTCTTCTTCAGACAAGACCCCACCTCCCCCGACCCCTCCCTGTCCCTTCCCCACTATAATGCATTACATTGCAGACGGTAATCAAACAGATGTGTAATAAAAACTAGCAATTGCTCTGCAAACAATTGTGAGTAGTAAACTTTAATGTTTACACAGTAAATTTTAACGACACACTTCTTTTGAGAGACATGCCCTGAATAACTATTAAAATAACAAAGTCAGGGGGCAAAATTATCAGCATCCATTATATACATATGACCCTTTTATCAGGCCCCTCCCTAGTTGAGAGAACATTCTGTTCCTCTATACCCCTCCCTGGAAGAGAGAACATACTGTTCCTCTTTACCCCTCCCTGGAAGAGAGAACATCCTGTTCCTCTATACCCTCCCTGGAAGAGAGAACATACTGTTCCTCTTTACCCCTCCAAGGAAGAGTGAACATACTGTTCCTCTATACCCCTCCCTGAAAAAGAGAACATTCTGTTCCTCTATACCCCTCTCTAGAAGAGAGAACATTCTGTGTTCCTCTACACCCCTCCCTAGAAGAGAGAACATTCTGTTCCTCTATATCCCTCTCTAGAAGAGAGAACATTCTGTTCCTCTATATCCCTCTCTAGAAGAGAGAACATTCTGTTCCTCTATACCCCTCCCTTGAAGAGAGAACATCCTGTTCCTCTATACCCCTCCCTAGAAAGAGAAAACATTCTGTTCCTCTATACCCCTCCCTGGAAGAAAAAACATTATGTTCATATATGCCCCTCCCTGGAAGAGATAACATTCAGTTCCTTGATCTATCCCCCTCCCTAGAGAGAGAATATTCTGTTCCTCTTCCCCTCCCTGGAAGAGAGAACATACTGTTCCTCTATACCCCTCCCTGGAAGAGACAACATTCTGTTCCTCCATACCCCTCCCTGGAAGAGAGAACATCACATTCTGCTTAACCCCTCCCTAGAAAAGATATCATTCATTTCCTGGATATAACCCCCTCCCTAGAAGAAGAATATTCTGTTCTGCTTTAGCCCTCAATGGAAGAAAAGACATTATGTTCATATATACCCCTCCCTGAGAGAGAGAACATCCTGTTCCTTTACACCCATCCCTTGAAGAGAGAACATCCTGTTCCTCAATGCCCCTCCCTAGAAGAGAGAACCTCCAAATCCTCTACACCCCTCCCTGGAAGAGAAAACATTCTGTTCATATATACCACTCCCTAGATAGGAGAACATTCTGTTCCTCTATGCCTCTCCCTAGAGGACAGAACGTTATGTTCTTCTTCTCTGGAAGAGAGCAAAAAATTGTTCCTCTATACCCCTCCCTGGAAGAGAGAACAAACTTTTCCTCTATACCCCTCGCTAGAAAGAGAAAACATCCTGTTCCTCTATACCCCTCCCTAGGAGCGAGAACATTCTGTTCCTCTATACCCCTCCTTAGGAGAGAGAACATCTCGTTCTGCAATACCCCTCCCTGGAAGAGAGAACAAACTTTTCCTCTATACCCCTCGCTAGAAAGAGAAAACATCCTGTTCCTCTATACCCCTCCCTGGAAGAGAGAACAAACTTTTCCTCTATACCCCTCCCTGGAAGAGAAAACATCCTGTTCCTCTATACCACTCCCTAGAAAGAGAGAACATCCTGTTCCTCTATACCCCTCCCTGGAAGAGAAAACATCCTGTTCCTCTATACCCCTCCCTAGAAAGAGAGAACATCCTGTTCCTCTATACCCCTCCCTGGAAGAGAGAACAAACTTTTCCTCTATACCCCTCGCTAGAAAGAGAAAACATCCTGTTCCTCTATACCCCTCCCTGGAAAGAGAGAACATCCTGTTCCTCTATACCCCTCCCTGGAAGAGAAAACATCCTGTTCCTCTATACCCCTCCCTAGAAAGAGAGAACATCCTGTTCCTCTATACCCCTCCCTGGAAGAGAGAACAAACTATTCCTCTATACCCCTCCCTGGGAGAGAAAACATCCTGTTCCTCTATACCCCTCCCTAGAAAGAGAGAACATTCTGTTCCTCTATACCCCTCCCTAGAAAGAGAGAACATCCTGTTCCTCTATACCCCTCCCTGGAAGAGAAAACATCCTGTTCCTCTATACCCCTCCCTAGAAAGAGAGAACATCCTGTTCCTCTATACCCCTCCCTGGAAGAGAGAACAAACTTTTCCTCTATACCCCTCCCTGGAAGAGAAAACATCCTGTTCCTCTATACCACTCCCTAGAAAGAGAGAACATCCTGTTCCTCTATACCCCTCCCTGGAAGAGAAAACATCCTGTTCCTCTATACCCCTCCCTAGAAAGAGAGAACATCCTGTTCCTCTATACCCCTCCCTGGAAGAGAGAACAAACTATTCCTCTATACCCCTCCCTGGAAGAGAAAACATCCTGTTCCTCTATACCCCTCCCTAGAAAGAGAAAACTTTCTGTTCCTCTATACCCCTCCCTGAAAGAGAGAACATCCTGTTCCTCTATACCCCTCCCTGGAAGAAAGAACATTCTGTTCCTCTATACCCTTCTCTAGAAAGAGAGAACATTCTGTTCCTCTATACCCCTCCCTGAAAGAGAGAACATCCTGTTCCTCTATACCCCTCCCTGGAAGAAAGAACATTCTGTTCCTCTATACCCCTCTCTAGAAAGAGATAACATCCTGTTCCTCTATACCCCTCCCTGGAAGAAAGAACATTCTGTTCCTCTATACCCCTCCCTAGAAAGAGAGAACATCCTGTTCCTCTATACCCCTCCCTGGAAGAGAGAACAAACTATTCCTCTATACCCCTCCCTGGAAGAGAAAACATCCTGTTCCTCTATACCCCTCCCTAGAAAGAGAGAACATTCTGTTCCTCTATACCCCTCCCTGAAAGAGAGAACATCCTGTTCCTCTATACCCCTCCCTGGAAGAAAGAACATTCTGTTCCTCTATACCCCTCCCTAGAAAGAGAGAACATCCTGTTCCTCTATACCCCTCCCTGGAAGAAAGAACATTCTGTTCCTCTATACCCCTCCCTAGAAAGAGAGAACATCCTGTTCCTCTATACCCCTCCCTAGAAAGAGAGAACATTCTGTTCCTCCATACCCCTCCCTGGAAGAGATAACATTCAGTTCCTTGATCTATCCCCCTCCCTATAGTGAGATTATGCTGTTCTGCTTTACCCCTCCCTAGAAGAGAGAACATTCTGTTCATGAATACCCCTCCCTGGAAGAGAGAACATGCTGTTCCTCAATGCCCCTCACTAGAAAAGATAACATTCAGTTCCCTGATTTAACCCCCTCCCTAGGAGAGAAAACATCATGTTCCTCTATACCCCTCCCTGGAAGAGACAACATTCTGTTCCTCTATACCCCTCCCTGGAAGAGAGAACATCCTGTTCCTTTACGCCCATTCCTCGAAGAGAGAACATCCTGTTCCTCAATACCCCTCCTGGAAGAGAGAACATTCTGTTCCTATATACCCTTTCCTAGATAAGAGAACATCCTGTTCCTCTATACCCCTCCCTAGGAGACAGAACATCATGTTCTGCTTAACCCCTCACTAGAAAAGATATCATTCATTTCCTGGATATAACCCCCTCCCTACAAGAAGAATATTCTGTTCTGCTTTAACCCTCCATGGAAGAAAAGACATTATGTTCATATATACCCCTCCCTGAAAGAGAGAACATCCTGTTCCTTTACACCCATCCCTCGAAGAGAGAACATCCTGTTCCTCTATACACCTCCCTGGAAGAGAGAACATTCTATTCCTATATACCCCTTCCTAGATAAGAGAACATCCTGTTCCGCAATACCCCTCCCTGGAAGAGAGAACAAACTTTTCCTCTATACCCCTCCCTGGAAGAAAGAACATTCTGTTCCTCTATACCCCTCCCTAGAAAGAGAGAACATTCTGTTCCTCTATACCCCTCCCTGGAAGAGAAAACATCCTGTTCCTCTATACCCCTCCCTAGAAAGAGAAAACATCCTGTTCCTCTTTACCCCTCCCTAGGAGAGAGAACATTCTGTTCCTGGATATAACCCCCTCCCTAGAAGAAGAATATTCTGTTCTGCATTAACCCTCCCTATGAGAGAGAACATCACATTCTGCTTCACCCCTCCCTGAAAGAGAGAATATTCTGTCCTTCTATACCCCTCCTTAGGAGAGAAAAAATCCTGTTCCTCTATACCCCTCCCTAGAAAGAGAGAACATTCTGTTCCTCTATACCCCTCTCTGGAAGAAAGAACATTCTGTTCCTTCATACCCCTCCCTGGAAAAGATAACATTCAGTTCCTTGATCTATCCCCCTCCCTAGAGTGAGATTATGCTGTTCTGCTTTACCCCTCCCTAGAAGAGAGAACATTCAGCCATAAATACCCCTCCCTGGAAGAGAGAACATGCTGTTCCTCTATACCCCTCCCTGGAAGAGAGAACATTCTGTTCCTCTATACCCCTCCCTAGAAGAGAGAACATTCTGTACCTCTACACCCCTCCCTGGAAGAGAGAACATTCTGTTCCTCTATACCCCTCCCCGAAAGAGAAAACATCCTGTTCCTCTACACCCCTCCCTGGAAGAGAGAACATTCTGTTCCTCTATACCCCTCCCTGGAAGAGATAACATTCAGTTCCTTGATCTATCCCCCTCCCTAGAGTGAGATTATGCTGTTCTGCTTTACCCCTCCCTAGAAGAGAGAACATTCTGTTCATAAATACCCCTCCCTGGAAGAGAAACCATGCTGTTCCTCAATGCCACTCACTAGAAAAGATAACATTCAGTTCCTTGATCTAACCCCCTTTCCTAGGAGAGAAAACATCCTGTTCCTCCATGCCCCTCCCTGGAAGAGACAACATTCTGTTCCTCTATACCCCTCCTTGGAAAAGAGAACTTTCTGTTTCTCTATAACCCTCCCTGTAAGAGAGAACATCCCGTTCTGCTTCACCCCTCTCTAGAAAAGATAACATTCAGTTCCTTGATCTAACCCCATCCCTAGGAGAAAAAACATCCTGTTCCTCCATGCCCCTCCCAGGAAGATAAAACATCCTGTTCCTCTACACCCCTCCCTGGAAGATAAAACATCCTATTCCTCTATACCCATCCCTGGAAGAGAGAATTTTCTGTTCCTCTATAACCCTCCCTGTAAGAGAGAACATCCCGTTCTGCTTCACCCCTCCCTAGAAAAGATAACATTCAGTTCCTTGATCTAACCCCATCCCTAAAAGAGAGAACACCTTGTTCCTCTACAGCCTTCCCTATAGGAAGACAACATTCGGTTCCTATATACCCCTACCTAGGCCAAAGAGCACACTGTTCCTTTATACCCCTCCTTAGAACAGAGCATACTGTTTCTCTATACCCCTCCCTAGAAGACAAAACATCCTGTTCCTCCATGCCCATCCCAGGAAGATAAAACATCCTGTTCCTCTATACCCCTCCCTGGAAGAGAGAACTTTCTGTTCAACTATAACCCTCCCTGTAAGAGAGAACATCCTGTTCTGCTTCACCCCTCCCTAGAAAAGATAACATTCAGTTCCTTGATCTAACCCCATCCCTAGGAGAGAAAACATCTGTTCCTTCATGCCCCTCCAAAGAAGATAAAACATCCTGTTTCTCTATACCCCTCCCTGGAATAGAGAACATTCTGTTCGACAATAACACTCCCTGTAAGAAAGAACATTCTGTTCCTCTATACCCCCTCCCTGGAAGAGAGAGCATTCCGTTCCTCTACACCCCTCCCTGGAAGAGAGAACAAACTTTTCCTCTATACCCCTCCCTGGAAGAGAAAACATTCTGTTACTCTATACCCCTCCCTAGAAGAGAGAACATCACGTTCTGCTTCACCCCTCCCTGAAAGAGAGAACATTCTGTTCCTCTATACCCCTCCATGGAAGAGAGAAAATTCTGTTCGTCTACACCCCTCCCTGGAAGAGAGAACATTCTGTACCTCTATACCCCTCCCTGGAAGAAAGCACATTCTGTTCCTCTATACCCCTCCCTAGAAGAGAGAACATTCTGTTCCTCTATACCCCTCCCTGGAAGAGAGAACATTCTGTTCCTCTACACCCCTCCCTGGAAGAGAGAACATTCTGTACCTCTATACCCCTCCCTGGAAGAGAAAACATTCTGTTCCTCTATACCCCTCCCTAGAAGAGAGAACATTCTGTTCCTCTATACCCCTCCCTGGAAGAGAGAATATTCTGTTCCTCTACACCCCTCCCTGGAAGATAAAACATCCTGTTCCTCTATACCCCTCCCTGGAAAAGAGAACGTTCTGTTCCTCTATACCCCTCCCTGGAAGAGAGAACATCCAGTTCTGCTTCACCCCTCCCTAGAAAAGATAACATTCAGTTCCTTGATTTATCCCCCTCCCTAGAGTGAGATTATGCTGTTCTGCTTTACCCCTCCCTAGAAGAGAGAACATTCTGTTCATAAATACCCCTCCCTGGAAGAGAAAACATGCTGTTCCTCAATGCCCCTCACTAGAAAAGATAACATTCAGTTCCTTGATTTAACCGCCTCCCTAGGAGAGAAAACATCCTGTTCCTCCATGCCCCTCCCTGGAAGAGACAACATTCTGTTCCTCTATACCCCTCCCTGGAAAAGAGAACTTCCTGTTCCTCTATACCCCTCCCTGGAAAAGAGAACTTTCTGTTCCTCTATACCCCTCCCTGGAAGAGAGAACATCCCGTTCTGCTTCACCCCTCCCTAGAAAAGATAACATTCAGTTCCTTGATCTAACCCCATCCCTAGGAGAAAAAACATCCTGTTCCTCCATGCCCCTCCCAGGAAGATAAAACATCCTGTTCCTCTATACCCCTCCCTGGAAAAGAGAGAACATTCTATTCCTCTATACCACTCCCTGGAATAGAGAACATACTGTTCCTCTATACCCGTCCATAGAAGAGAGAACATTCTGTTCCTCTATACCCTTCCCTGGAAGAAAAAACATTATGTTCATATATGCCCCTCCCTGGAAAAGAGAACATACTGCTCCTCTATACCCCTCACTGGAAGAGAGAACATACTGTTCCTCTATACCCCTCCCTAGAAGAGAGAACATTCTGTTCCTCCATGCCCCTCCCTGGAAGAGACAACATTCTGTACCTCTATACCCCTCCCTAGAAAGAGAGAACATTCTGTTCCTCCATGCCCCTCCCTGGAAGAGACAACATTCTGTACCTCTATACCCCTCCCTGGAAAAGAGAACTTTCTGTTCCTCTATAACCCTCCCTGTAAGAGAGAACATCCCGTTCTGCTTCACCCCTCCCTAGAAAATATAACATTCAGTTCCTTGATCTTACCCCCTCCCTAGGAGAGAAACATCCTGTTCCCCCATGTCCCTCTCAGGAAGATAAAACATCCTGTTCCTCTATTCCCTTCCTAGAGAGAAAGAACATACTGTTCCTCTATACCCGTCCATAGAAGAGAGAACATTCTGTTCCTCTATACCCCTCCCTGGAAGAAAAAACATTATGTTCATATATGCCCCTCCCTAGAAGAGAGAACATTCTGCTCCTCTATACCCCTCCCTGGAAGAGAGAACATACTGTTCCTCTATACCCCTCCCTGGAAAAGAGAACATACTGCTCCTCTATACCCCTCCCTAGAAGAGAGAACATTCTGTTCCTCTATACCCCTCTCTAGAAGAGAGAACATTCTGTTCTTCTATACCCCTCCCTGGAAGAGAGAGCATTCCGTTCCTCTACACCTCTCCCTGGAAGAGAGAACATTCTATACCTCTACACCCCTCCCTGGAAGAGAGAACATTCTGTACCTCTACACCCCTCCCTGGAAGAGAGAACATTCTGTTCCTCTATACCCCTCCCTAGAAGAGAAAACATTCTGTTCCTCTACACCCCTCCCTGGAAGAGAGAACATTCTGTACCTTTATACCCCTCCCTGGAAGAGAGCACATTCTGTTCCTCTATACCCCTCCCTAGAAGAGAGCACATTCTGTTCCTCTATACCCCTCCCTAGAAGAGAGAATATTCTGTACCTCTACACCTCTCCCTGGAAGAGAGAGCATTCTATTCCTCTACCCCCCTCCCTGGAAGAGAGACCATTCTGTACCTCTACACCCCTCCCTGGAAGAGAGAACATCCTGTTCCTCTATACCCCTCCCCGAAAGAGAAAACATCCTGTTCCTCTATACCCCTACCTGAAAGAGAGAACATTCTGTTCCTCTATACCCCTCCCTAGAAGAGAGAACATTCTGTACCTCTACACCCCTCCCTGGAAGAGAGAACATCCTGTTCCTATATACCCCTCCCTGGAAGAAAGAACATTCTGTTCCTCCATACCCCTCCCTGGAAGAGATAACATTCAGTTCCTTGATCTATCCCCCTCCCTAGAGTGAGATTGTGCTATTTTGCTTTACCCCTCCCTAGAAGAGAGAACATTCTGTTCATAAATACCCCTCCCTGGAAGAGAAAACATGCTGTTCCTCAATGCCCCTCACTAGAAAAGATAACATTCAGTTCCTTGATTTAACCGACTCCCTAGGAGAAAAAACATCCTGTTCCTCCATGCCCCTCCCAAGAAGATAAAACATCCTGTTCCTCTATACCCCTTCCTGGAAGAGAGAACATCCTGTTCCTTTACAACCATTCCTCGAAGAGAGAACATCCTGTTCCTCAATACCCCTCCTGGAAGAGAGAACATTCTGTTCCTATATACCCCTTCCTAGATGAGAGAACATCCTGTTCCTATATACCCCTCCCTAGGAGAGAGAACATCACGTTCTGCTTAACCCCACCCTAGAAAAGATATCATTCATTTCCTGGATATAACCCCCTCCCTAGAGTGAGATTATGCTGTTCTGCTTTACCCCTCCCTAGAAGAGAGAACATTCTGTTCATAAATACCCTCCCTCGAAGAGAAAACATGCTGTTCCTCAAAGCCCCTCACTAGAAAAGATAACATTCAGTTCCTTGATTTAACCGCTACCCTAGGAGAGAAAACATCCTGTTCCTCCATGCCCCTCCCAGGAAGATAAAACATCCTGTTCCTCTATACCACTCCCTGGAAAAGAGAACGTTCTGTTCCTCTATAACACTCCCTGTAAGAGAGAACATCCCATTCTGCTTCACCCCCCCCCCTAGAAAAGATAACATTCAGTTCCTTGATCTTACCCCCTCCCTAGGAGAAAAAACATCCTGTTCCTCAATGCCCCTCCCAGGAAGATAAAACATCATGTTCCTCTATACCCCTCCCTGGAAGAGAGAACGTTCTGTTCCTCTATACCCCTCCCTGGAAGAGAAAGCATTCCGTTCCTCTACACCCCTCCCTGGAAGAGAGAACATTCTGTACCTCTACACCCCTCCCTGGAAGAGAAAACATTCTGTTCCTCTATACCCCTCCCTAGAAGAGAAAACATTCTGTTCCTCTACACCCCTCCCTGGAAGAGAGAACATTCTGTACCTTTATACCCCTCCCTGGAAGAGAGCACATTCTGTTCCTCTATACCCCTCCCTAGAAGAGAGAACATTCTGTTCCTCTTTACCCCTCCCTAGAAAAGAGAACATACTGCTCCTCTATACCCCTCTCTAGAAGAGAGAACATCCTGTTCCGCAATACCCGTCCATAGAAGAGAGAACATTCTGTTCCTCTATACCCCTCCCTGGAAGAAAAAACATTATGTTCATATATGCCCCTCCCTGGAAAAGAGAACATACTGCTCCTCTATACCCCTCCCTGGAAGAGAGAACATACTGTTCCTCTATACCCCTCCCTAGAAGAGAGAACATTCTGTTCCTCTATACCCCTCTCTAGAAGAGAGAACATTCTGTTCCTCTATACCCCTCCCTGGAAGAGAGAGCATTCCGTTCCTCTACACCCCTCCCTGGAAGAGAGAACATTCTGTACCTCTACACCCCTCCCTGGAAGAGAGAACATTCTGTACCTCTACACCCCTCCCTAGAAGAGAGAACATTCTGTTCCTCTATACCCCTCCCTGGAAGAGAGAGCATTCCGTTCCTCTACACCCCTCCCTGGAAGAGAGCACATTCTGTTCCTCTATACCCCTCCCTGGAAGAGAGAACATTCTGTACCTCTATACCCCTCCCTGGAAGAGAGAACATTCTGTTCCTCTATACCCCTCCCTAGAAGAGAGAACATTCTGTACCTCTACACCCCTCCCTGGAAGAGAGAACATTCTGTACCTCTATACCCCTCCCCGAAAGAGAAAACATCCTGTTCCTCTACACCCCTCCCTGGAAGAGAGAACATTCTGTTCCTCTATACCCCTCCCTGGAAGAGATAACATTCAGTTCCTTGATCTATCCCCCTCCCTGGAAGAGAGAGCGTTATATTCCTCTACACCCCTCCCTGGAAGAGAGAACATTCTGTACCTCTACACCCCTCCCTGGAAGAGAGAACATTCTGTTCCTCTATACCCCTCCCCGAAAGAGAAAACATCCTGTTCCTCTATACCCTCCCTGAAAGAGAGAACATTCTGTTCCTCTATACCCCTCCCTAGAAGAGAGAACATTCTGTACCTCTACACCCCTCCCTGGAAGAGAGAACATTCTGTTCCTCTATACCCCTCCCCGAAAGAGAAAACATCCTGTTCCTCTACACCCCTCCCTGGAAGAGAGAACATTCTGTTCCTCTATACCCCTCCCTGGAAGAGATAACATTCAGTTCCTTGATCTATCCCCCTCCCTAGAGTGAGATTATGCTGTTCTGCTTTACCCCTCCCTAGAAGAGAGAACATTCTGTTCATAAATACCCCTCCCTGGAAGAGAAACCATGCTGTTCCTCAATGCCACTCACTAGAAAAGATAACATTCAGTTCCTTGATCTAACCCCCTTTCCTAGGAGAGAAAACATCCTGTTCCTCCATGCCCCTCCCTGGAAGAGACAACATTCTGTTCCTCTATACCCCTCCTTGGAAAAGAGAACTTTCTGTTTCTCTATAACCCTCCCTGTAAGAGAGAACATCCCGTTCTGCTTCACCCCTCTCTAGAAAAGATAACATTCAGTTCCTTGATCTAACCCCATCCCTAGGAGAAAAAACATCCTGTTCCTCCATGCCCCTCCCAGGAAGATAAAACATCCTGTTCCTCTACACCCCTCCCTGGAAGATAAAACATCCTATTCCTCTATACCCCTCCCTGGAAGAGAGAATTTTCTGTTCCTCTATAACCCTCCCTGTAAGAGAGAACATCCCGTTCTGCTTCACCCCTCCCTAGAAAAGATAACATTCAGTTCCTTGATCTAACCCCATCCCTAAAAGAGAGAACACCTTGTTCCTCTACAGCCTTCCCTATAGGAAGACAACATTCGGTTCCTATATACCCCTACCTAGGCCAAAGAGCACACTGTTCCTTTATACCCCTCCTTAGAACAGAGCATACTGTTTCTCTATACCCCTCCCTAGAAGACAAAACATCCTGTTCCTCCATGCCCATCCCAGGAAGATAAAACATCCTGTTCCTCTATACCCCTCCCTGGAAGAGAGAACTTTCTGTTCAACTATAACCCTCCCTGTAAGAGAGAACATCCTGTTCTGCTTCACCCCTCCCTAGAAAAGATAACATTCAGTTCCTTGATCTAACCCCATCCCTAGGAGAGAAAACATCTGTTCCTTCATGCCCCTCCAAAGAAGATAAAACATCCTGTTTCTCTATACCCCTCCCTGGAATAGAGAACATTCTGTTCGACAATAACACTCCCTGTAAGAAAGAACATTCTGTTCCTCTATACCCCATCCCTGGAAGAGAGAGCATTCCGTTCCTCTACACCCCTCCCTGGAAGAGAGAACAAACTTTTCCTCTATACCCCTCCCTGGAAGAGAAAACATTCTGTTACTCTATACCCCTACCTAGAAGAGAGAACATCACGTTCTGCTTCACCCCTCCCTGAAAGAGAGAACATTCTGTTCCTCTATACCCCTCCATGGAAGAGAGAAAATTCTGTTCGTCTACACCCCTCCCTGGAAGAGAGAACATTCTGTACCTCTATACCCCTCCCTGGAAGAAAGCACATTCTGTTCCTCTATACCCCTCCCTAGAAGAGAGAACATTCTGTTCCTCTATACCCCTCCCTGGAAGAGAGAACATTCTGTTCCTCTACACCCCTCCCTGGAAGAGAGAACATTCTGTACCTCTATACCCCTCCCTGGAAGAGAAAACATTCTGTTCCTCTATACCCCTCCCTAGAAGAGAGAACATTCTGTTCCTCTATACCCCTCCCTGGAAGAGAGAATATTCTGTTCCTCTACACCCCTCCCTGGAAGATAAAACATCCTGTTCCTCTATACCCCTCCCTGGAAAAGAGAACGTTCTGTTCCTCTATACCCCTCCCTGGAAGAGAGAACATCCAGTTCTGCTTCACCCCTCCCTAGAAAAGATAACATTCAGTTCCTTGATTTATCCCCCTCCCTAGAGTGAGATTATGCTGTTCTGCTTTACCCCTCCCTAGAAGAGAGAACATTCTGTTCATCAATACCCCTCCCTGGAAGAGAAAACATGCTGTTCCTCAATGCCCCTCACTAGAAAAGATAACATTCAGTTCCTTGATTTAACCGCCTCCCTAGGAGAGAAAACATCCTGTTCCTCCATGCCCCTCCCTGGAAGAGACAACATTCTGTTCCTCTATACCCCTCCCTGGAAAAGAGAACTTCCTGTTCCTCTATACCCCTCCCTGGAAAAGAGAACTTTCTGTTCCTCTATACCCCTCCCTGGAAGAGAGAACATCCCGTTCTGCTTCACCCCTCCCTAGAAAAGATAACATTCAGTTCCTTGATCTAACCCCATCCCTAGGAGAAAAAACATCCTGTTCCTCCATGCCCCTCCCAGGAAGATAAAACATCCTGTTCCTCTATACCCCTCCCTGGAAAAGAGAGAACATTCTATTCCTCTATACCACTCCCTGGAATAGAGAACATACTGTTCCTCTATACCCGTCCATAGAAGAGAGAACATTCTGTTCCTCTATACCCTTCCCTGGAAGAAAAAACATTATGTTCATATATGCCCCTCCCTGGAAAAGAGAACATACTGCTCCTCTATACCCCTCACTGGAAGAGAGAACATACTGTTCCTCTATACCCCTCCCTAGAAGAGAGAACATTCTGTTCCTCCATGCCCCTCCCTGGAAGAGACAACATTCTGTACCTCTATACCCCTCCCTAGAAAGAGAGAACATTCTGTTCCTCCATGCCCCTCCCTGGAAGAGACAACATTCTGTACCTCTATACCCCTCCCTGGAAAAGAGAACTTTCTGTTCCTCTATAACCCTCCCTGTAAGAGAGAACATCCCGTTCTGCTTCACCCCTCCCTAGAAAATATAACATTCAGTTCCTTGATCTTACCCCCTCCCTAGGAGAGAAACATCCTGTTCCCCCATGTCCCTCTCAGGAAGATAAAACATCCTGTTCCTCTATTCCCTTCCTAGAGAGAAAGAACATACTGTTCCTCTATACCCGTCCATAGAAGAGAGAACATTCTGTTCCTCTATACCCCTCCCTGGAAGAAAAAACATTATGTTCATATATGCCCCTCCCTAGAAGAGAGAACATTCTGCTCCTCTATACCCCTCCCTGGAAGAGAGAACATACTGTTCCTCTATACCCCTCCCTGGAAAAGAGAACATACTGCTCCTCTATACCCCTCCCTAGAAGAGAGCACATTCTGTTCCTCTATACCCCTCTCTAGAAGAGAGAACATTCTGTTCTTCTATACCCCTCCCTGGAAGAGAGAGCATTCCGTTCCTCTACACCTCTCCCTGGAAGAGAGAACATTCTGTACCTCTACACCCCTCCCTGGAAGAGAGAACATTCTGTACCTCTACACCCCTCCCTGGAAGAGAGAACATTCTGTTCCTCTATACCCCTCCCTAGAAGAGAAAACATTCTGTTCCTCTACACCCCTCCCTGGAAGAGAGAACATTCTGTACCTTTATACCCCTCCCTGGAAGAGAGCACATTCTGTTCCTCTATACCCCTCCCTAGAAGAGAGCACATTCTGTTCCTCTATACCCCTCCCTAGAAGAGAGAATATTCTGTACCTCTACACCTCTCCCTGGAAGAGAGAGCATTCTATTCCTCTACCCCCCTCCCTGGAAGAGAGACCATTCTGTACCTCTACACCCCTCCCTGGAAGAGAGAACATCCTGTTCCTCTATACCCCTCCCCGAAAGAGAAAACATCCTGTTCCTCTATACCCCTACCTGAAAGAGAGAACATTCTGTTCCTCTATACCCCTCCCTAGAAGAGAGAACATTCTGTACCTCTACACCCCTCCCTGGAAGAGAGAACATTCTGTTCCTCTATACCCCTCCCCGAAAGAGAAAACATCCTGTTCCTCTACACCCCTCCCTGGAAGAGAGAACATTCTGTTCCTCTATACCCCTCCCTAGAGTGAGATTATGCTGTTCTGCTTTACCCCTCCCTAGAAGAGAGAACATTCTGTTCATAAATACCCCTCCCTGGAAGAGAAACCATGCTGTTCCTCAATGCCCCTCACTAGAAAAGATAACATTCAGTTCCTTGATCTAACCCCCTTTCCTAGGAGAGAAAACATCCTGTTCCTCCATGCCCCTCCCTGGAAGAGACAACATTCTGTTCCTCTATACCCCTCCCTGGAAAAGAGAACTTTCTGTTCCTCTATAACCCTCCCTGTAAGAGAGAACATCCCGTTCTGCTTCACCCCTCCCTAAAAAAGATAACATTCAGTTCCTTGATCTAACCCCATCCCTAAAAGAGAGAACACCCTGTTCCTCTACAGGCTTCCCTGGAAGAGAAAACATTCTGTTCCTCTATACCCCTCCCTGGAAGAGAGAACATTCTGTACCTCTATACCCCTCCCTGGAAGAGAGCACATTATGTTCCTCTATACCCCTCCCTAGAAGAGAGAACATTCTGTTTCTCTATACCCCTCCCTGGAAGAGAGAACATTCTGTTCTTCTACACCCCTCCCTGGAAGAGAGAATATTCTGTACCTCTATACCCCTCCCTGGAAGAGAGTACATTCTGTTCCTCTATACCCCTCCCTGGAAGAGAGTACATTCTGTTCCTCTATACCCCTCCCTAGAAGAGAGAACATTCTGTTCCTCTACACCCCTCCCTGGAAGAGAGAGCATTCTATTCCTCTACACCCCTCCCTGGAAGAGAGAACATTCTGTACCTCTACACCCCTCCCTGGAAGAGAGAACATTCTGTTCCTCTATACCTCTCCCTAGAAGAGAGAACATTCTGGACCTCTACACCCCTCCCTGGAAGAGAGAACATTCTGTTCCTCTATACCCCTCCCCGAAAGAGAAAACATCCTGTTCCTCTACGCCCCTCTCTGGAAGAGACAACATTCTGTTCCTCTATACCCCTCCCTGGAAGAGACAACATTCTGTTCCTCTATACCC
Source organism: Strongylocentrotus droebachiensis (assembly GCA_035222895.1). Classification (NCBI taxonomy): domain Eukaryota; kingdom Metazoa; phylum Echinodermata; class Echinoidea; order Camarodonta; family Strongylocentrotidae; genus Strongylocentrotus; species Strongylocentrotus droebachiensis. The sequence goes on along the minus strand of JAVYIG010005596.1, from coordinate 7,820 downwards.
CTCCCTGGAAGAGAGAACATCCCGTTCTGCTTCCCCCTCCCTAGAAAAGATAACATTCAGTTCCTTGATCTAACCCCATCCCTAGGAGAAAAAACATCCTGTTCCTCCATGCCCCTGCCAGGAAGATAAAACATCCTGTTCCTCTATACCCCTCCCTGGAAGAGAGAATTTTCTGTTCCTCTATAACCCTCCCTGTAAGAAAGAACATCCTGTTCTGCTTCACCCCTCCATAGAAAAGATAACATTCAGTTCCTTGATCTAACCCCATCCCTAAAAGAGAGAACACCCTGTTCCTCTACAGCCTTCCCTATAGGAAGACAACATTCGGTTCCTATACACCCCTACCTAGACCAAAGAGCATACTGTTCCTTTATACCCCTCCTTAGAACAGAGCATACTGTTTCTCTATACCCCTCCCTAGAAGAGAAAACATCCTGTTCCTCCATGCCCCTCCCAGGAAGATAAAACATCCTGTTCCTCTATACCCCTCCCTGGAAGAGAGAACTTTCTGTTCAACTATAACCCTCCCTGTAAGAGAGAACATCCTGTTCTGCTTCACCCCTCCCTAGAAAAGATAACATTCAGTTCCTTGATCTAACCCCATCCCTAGGAGAGCAAACATCCTGTTCCTTCATGCCCCTCCAAGGAAGATAAAACATCCTGTTTCTCTATACCCTTCCCTGGAAAAGAGAACATTCTGTTCCACAATAACCCTCCCTGTAAGAGAGAACATTCTGTTCCTCTATACCCCCTCCCTGGAAGAGAGAGCATTCCGTTCCTCTACACCCCTCCCTGGAAGAGAGAACAAACTTTTCCTCTATACCCCTCCCTGGAAGAGAAAACATTCTGTTCCTCTATACCCCTCCCTAGAAGAGAGAACATCACGTTCTGCTTCACCCCTCCCTGAAAGAGAGAACATTCTGTTCCTCTATACCCCTCCATGGAAGAGAGAAAATTCTGTTCCTCTACACCCCTCCCTGGAAGAGAGAACATTCTGTACCTCTATACCCCTCCCTGGAAGAGAGCACATTCTGTTCCTCTATACCCCTAGAAGAGAGAACATTCTGTTCCTCTATACCCCTCCCTGGAAGAGAGAACATTCTGTTCCTCTACACCCCTCCCTGGAAGAGAGAACATTCTGTTCCTCTATACCCCTCCCTGAAAGAGAGAACATTCTGTTCCTCTATACCCCTCCCTGAAAGAGAGAACATTCTGTTCCTCTATACCCCTCCCTAGAAGAGAGAACATTCTGGACCTCTACACCCCTCCCTGGAAGAGAGAACATTCTGTTCCTCTATACCCCTCCCCGAAAGAGAAAACATCCTGTTCCTCTACGCCCCTCTCTGGAAGAGACAACATTCTGTTCCTCTATACCCCTCCCTGGAAGAGACAACATTCTGTTCCTCTATACCTCTCCCTGGAAGAGAGAACATCCCGTTCTGCTTCACCCCTCCCTAGAAAAGATAACATTCAGTTCCTTGATCTAACCCCATCCCTAGGAGAAAAAACATCCTGTTCCTCCATGCCCCTCCCAGGAAGATAAAATATCCTGTTCCTCTATACCCCTCCCTGGAAGAGAGAATTTTCTGTTCCTCTATAACCCTCCCTGTAAGAAAGAACATCCCGTTCTGCTTCACCCCTCCCTAGAAAAGATAACATTCAGTTCCTTGATCTAACCCCATCCCTAAAAGAGAGAACACCCTGTTCCTCTACAGCCTTCCCTATAGGAAGACAACATTCGGTTCCTATACACCCCTACCTAGACCAAAGAGCATACTGTTCCTTTATACCCCTCCTTAGAAGGGGGCATACTGTTTTTCTATACCCCTCCCTGGAAGAGAAAACATGCTGTTCCTCAATGCCCCTCACTAGAAAAGATAACATTCAGTTCCTTGATCTAACCCCCACCCTAGGAGAGAAAACATCCTGTTCCTCCATGCCCCTCCCAGGAAGATAAAACATCCTGTTCCTCTATACCCCTCCCTGGAAGAGAGAACTTTCTGTTCCTCTACAGTGTGTCCCGAAAAAAACTATACACTTTTGAAATGGCTGCCAAATAACAAATATATGATTCTAGGGGGAAAAGTTATATATGTATGGAAAGCTCATATACTTAACTTTCATATGACACCAAAAGTTGCGAAAATAATTCATGCTCGGGTGAGAACTGCTCACTTTTGTAAAGGGTATGAAAATTTGGTTGCGCAGGAATTAGCCTTCCAATTTGTGAGAGGTAAATCCTTTGGAGCTTACCGAATTGAGGATGATATGACCAATTTATGATCAATTGTGATAAGTTTGGGTTTGCTGAGTGAAATGTTTGGTTTATGGGATTAACATTTTATGCATGAGTTACGAGAATTGCATTTTTTATTGTAGCACTGTAACTTCCCTGCAATCCCTGGTAGACTCAGTGGTGTGTTCATGAGAGTCCGGATGGGGTGATGGTACATGTTGTAATTTCCATGTTACAAACTGTTATTTTTTACATTTGTGACTTTGAATAAAAACCTTCACCCCACATTTCAGTTACCATTTACCTGAAGAATAAGTAGCCGACATCTTGGACATTCGTTTTGTCAACAAACCGTATTTGAATATTCAATTTACATTATCCCTACCTGGGTATTGAGTAAATCAATGAGATGTTCAACTAATCTTACAATAATTGAAATGTGGGGTGAAGGTTTTTATTCAAAGTCACAGATGTAAGAGAATAACAGTTTGTAACATGGAAATTACAACATGTACCATCACCCCATCCGGACTCTCATGAACACACCACTGAGTCTACCAGGTAAAGTTACAATGCTACAATAGAAAAATAAATTCCTGTTCCGTGCATAAAAGTTTGGTTTAATAAACCATGAAATTCACTCAGCAAATCATGAATGTATCATATCACCCTCAATTCGGTAAGCTCCAAAGGATTTACCTCTCACAAATTGGAAGGCTAATTCCTGCGCAACCTAATTTCCATACCCTTTACAAAAGTGACCAGTACTCACCCAAGCATGAATTATTTTCAAACTTTTTGGTGTCATATGAAAGTTGAGTTTATGAGCTTTCCATACATATAAAACTTTTTCCCCTAGAATCATATATTTTTTATTCGGCAGCCATTTCAAAAGTGTATAGTTTTTTTCGGGACACACTGTATAACCCTCCCTGCAAGAGAGAACATCCCGTTCTGCTTCACCCCTCCCTAGAAAAGATAACATTCAGTTCCTTGATCTAACCCCATCCCTAAAAGAGAGAACACCCTGTTCCTCTACAGCCTTCCCTATAGGAAGACAACATTCGGTTCCTATACACCCCTACCTAGACCAAAGAGCATTCTGTTCCTTTATACCCCTCCTTAGAAGGGGGCATACTGTTTCTCTATACCCCTCCCTAGAAGAGAAAACATCCTGTTCCTCCATGCCCCTCCCAGGAAGATAAAACATCCTGTTCCTCCATGCCCCTCCCAGGAAGATAAAACATCCTGTTCTGCTTCACCCCTCCCTAGAAAAGATAACATTCAGTTCCTTGATCTAACCCCATCCCTAGGAGAGAAAACATCCTGTTCCTCTATACCCCTCCCTGGAAAAGAGAACATTCTGTTCCACAATAACCCTCCCTGTAAGAGAGAACATTCTGTTCCTCTATACCCCTCCCTGGAAGAGAGAGCATTCTATTCCTCTACACCCCTCCCTGGAAGAGAGAACATTCTGTACCTCTACACCCCTCCCTGGAAGAGAGAACATTCTGTTCCTCTATACCCCGCCCCAAAAGAGAAAACATCCTGTTCCTCTATACCCCTCCCTGAAAGAGAGAACATTCTGTCCTTCTATACCCCTCCTTAGGAGAGAGAACATCCTGTTCCGCAATACCCCTCCCTGGAAGACATCATTCGGTTCCTATACACCCCTACCTAGAACAAAGAACATACTGTTCCCTTTATATCCCTCCTTAGAAGAGAGCATACTGTTCCTCTATACCCCTCCCTGGAAGAGAGAACATCCAGTTCTGCTTCACCCCTCCCTAGAAAAGATAACATTCAGTTCCTTGATCTAACCCCCTCCCTAGGAGAAAAAACATCCTGTTCCTCCATGCCCCTCCCAGGAAGAAGAGAGAAGATTCTGTTCTGCTTTACCCCTCCTTAGAAGAGCGGAAAATCCTGTTCCTCTAGTCTACACCCCTCCCTAGAAGAGAGAAAAAACCTGTTCCTCTAGTCTATACCCCTCCCTGTAAGAGAGAACATTCTGTTCTGCTTTACCCCCTACTTAGAAGAGAGAACATCAGGTTTCTGCATACCCCTCTCTAGAAGACAGAACATTCTGTTCTTTGATCTAACCCCTCCCTTACACAGAGAACATTCTGTTCTGCTTTATTCCACCCATCCCCCCTCCCCACCCTAAAAGATAAAACATCTTGTCCTCATTCCCTGCCCTTTAAAGAGAGAACTTTCTCTTCCTCTTAAGCTCTCCCTGGAAGAGAGAACATTCTGTTCCTCTATACCCCGCCCCAAAAGAGAAAACATCCTGTTCCTCTATACCCCTCCCTGAAAGAGAGAACATTCTGTCCTTCTATACCCCTCCTTAGGAGAGAGAACATCCTGTTCCGCAATACCCCTCCCTGGAAGACATCATTCGGTTCCTATACACCCCTACCTAGAACAAAGAACATACTGTTCCCTTTATATCCCTCCTTAGAAGAGAGCATACTGTTCCTCTATACCCCTCCCTGGAAGAGAGAACATCCAGTTCTGCTTCACCCCTCCCTAGAAAAGATAACATTCAGTTCCTTGATTTATCCCCCTCCCTAGAGTGAGATTATGCTGTTCTGCTTTACCCCTCCCTAGAAGAGAGAACATTCTGTTCATCAATACCCCTCCCTGGAAGAGAAAACATGCTGTTCCTCAATGCCCCTCACTAGAAAAGATAACATTCAGTTCCTTGATTTAACCGCCTCCCTAGGAGAGAAAACATCCTGTTCCTCCATGCCCCTCCCTGGAAGAGACAACATTCTGTTCCTCTATACCCCTCCCTGGAAAAGAGAACTTCCTGTTCCTCTATACCCCTCCCTGGAAAAGAGAACTTTCTGTTCCTCTATACCCCTCCCTGGAAGAGAGAACATCCCGTTCTGCTTCACCCCTCCCTAGAAAAGATAACATTCAGTTCCTTGATCTACCCCCATCCCTAGGAGAAAAAACATCCTGTTCCTCCATGCCCCTCCCAGGAAGATAAAACATCCTGTTCCTCTATACCCCTCCCTGGAAAAGAGAGAACATTCTATTCCTCTATACCACTCCCTGGAATAGAGAACATACTGTTCCTCTATACCCGTCCATAGAAGAGAGAACATTCTGTTCCTCTATACCCTTCCCTGGAAGAAAAAACATTATGTTCATATATGCCCCTCCCTGGAAAAGAGAACATACTGCTCCTCTATACCCCTCACTGGAAGAGAGAACATACTGTTCCTCTATACCCCTCCCTAGAAGAGAGAACATTCTGTTCCTCCATGCCCCTCCCTGGAAGAGACAACATTCTGTACCTCTATACCCCTCCCTAGAAAGAGAGAACATTCTGTTCCTCCATGCCCCTCCCTGGAAGAGACAACATTCTGTACCTCTATACCCCTCCCTGGAAAAGAGAACTTTCTGTTCCTCTATAACCCTCCCTGTAAGAGAGAACATCCCGTTCTGCTTCACCCCTCCCTAGAAAATATAACATTCAGTTCCTTGATCTTACCCCCTCCCTAGGAGAGAAACATCCTGTTCCCCCATGTCCCTCTCAGGAAGATAAAACATCCTGTTCCTCTATTCCCTTCCTAGAGAGAAAGAACATACTGTTCCTCTATACCCGTCCATAGAAGAGAGAACATTCTGTTCCTCTATACCCCTCCCTGGAAGAAAAAACATTATGTTCATATATGCCCCTCCCTAGAAGAGAGAACATTCTGCTCCTCTATACCCCTCCCTGGAAGAGAGAACATACTGTTCCTCTATACCCCTCCCTGGAAAAGAGAACATACTGCTCCTCTATACCCCTCCCTAGAAGAGAGAACATTCTGTTCCTCTATACCCCTCTCTAGAAGAGAGAACATTCTGTTCTTCTATACGCCTCCCTGGAAGAGAGAGCATTCCGTTCCTCTACACCTCTCCCTGGAAGAGAGAACATTCTGTACCTCTACACCCCTCCCTGGAAGAGAGAACATTCTGTACCTCTACACCCCTCCCTGGAAGAGAGAACATTCTGTTCCTCTATACCCCTCCCTAGAAGAGAAAACATTCTGTTCCTCTACACCCCTCCCTGGAAGAGAGAACATTCTGTACCTTTATACCCCTCCCTGGAAGAGAGCACATTCTGTTCCTCTATACCCCTCCCTAGAAGAGAGCACATTCTGTTCCTCTATACCCCTCCCTAGAAGAGAGAATATTCTGTACCTCTACACCTCTCCCTGGAAGAGAGAGCATTCTATTCCTCTACCCCCCTCCCTGGAAGAGAGACCATTCTGTACCTCTACACCCCTCCCTGGAAGAGAGAACATCCTGTTCCTCTATACCCCTCCCCGAAAGAGAAAACATCCTGTTCCTCTATACCCCTACCTGAAAGAGAGAACATTCTGTTCCTCTATACCCCTCCCTAGAAGAGAGAACATTCTGTACCTCTACACCCCTCCCTGGAAGAGAGAACATTCTGTTCCTCTATACCCCTCCCTGAAAGAGAAAACATCCTGTTCCTCTACAACCCTCCCTGGAAGAGAGAACATTCTGTTCCTCTATACCCCTCCCTAGAATGAGATTATGCTGTTCTGCTTTACCCCTCCCTAGAAGAGAGAACATTCTGTTCATAAATACCCCTCCCTGGAAGAGAAACCATGCTGTTCCTCAATGCCCCTCACTAGAAAAGATAACATTCAGTTCCTTGATCTAACCCCCTTTCCTAGGAGAGAAAACATCCTGTTCCTCCATGCCCCTCCCTGGAAGAGACAACATTCTGTTCCTCTATACCCCTCCCTGGAAAAGAGAACTTTCTGTTCCTCTATAACCCTCCCTGTAAGAGAGAACATCCCGTTCTGCTTCACCCCTCCCTAAAAAAGATAACATTCAGTTCCTTGATCTAACCCCATCCCTAAAAGAGAGAACACCCTGTTCCTCTACAGGCTTCCCTGGAAGAGAAAACATTCTGTTCCTCTATACCCCTCCCTGGAAGAGAGAACATTCTGTACCTCTATACCCCTCCCTGGAAGAGAGCACATTATGTTCCTCTATACCCCTCCCTAGAAGAGAGAACATTCTGTTTCTCTATACCCCTCCCTGGAAGAGAGAACATTCTGTTCTTCTACACCCCTCCCTGGAAGAGAGAATATTCTGTACCTCTATACCCCTCCCTGGAAGAGAGTACATTCTGTTCCTCTATACCCCTCCCTGGAAGAGAGTACATTCTGTTCCTCTATACCCCTCCCTAGAAGAGAGAACATTCTGTTCCTCTACACCCCTCCCTGAAGAGAGAGCATTCTATTCCTCTACACCCCTCCCTGGAAGAGAGAACATTCTGTACCTCTACACCCCTCCCTGGAAGAGAGAACATTCTGTTCCTCTATACCTCTCCCTAGAAGAGAGAACATTCTGGACCTCTACACCCCTCCCTGGAAGAGAGAACATTCTGTTCCTCTATACCCCTCCCCGAAAGAGAAAACATCCTGTTCCTCTACGCCCCTCTCTGGAAGAGACAACATTCTGTTCCTCTATACCCCTCCTGGAAGAGACAACATTCTGTTCCTCTATAACCCCTCCCTGGAAGAGAGAACATCCCGTTCTGCTTCCCCCTCCC
>JAVYIG010005595.1:65889-133947 GCA_035222895.1 Strongylocentrotus droebachiensis | reverse complement strand
TGATAAAATTCTGGGTACACCACTGGTGGTTATGGCGCGCCATATGCCCAATAACCCCGAAAAACACGGTTTATCGCCGATAAACAAGGTTTATCGACGAAAAACAAGGTTTATCGAGCGAAAAACAAGGTTTATCGAGCGATAAACCTTGTTTATCGTGAGAAACTCTGTATATCGACTGATAAGCACAGTTTCTCTCGATAAACAAGGTTTATCGACGATAAACAAGGTTTATCGAAAAACACGGTTATTCGTATTTCGTCAGGAGTGGGCGCTTTTTAAAGTTGCACCCAGCTCAGAACACTGCTCCGCACGTGCGCTTTACACCGTAGAATATACCAACACCGTAACACTTGCTCGCGCTCATGACCACGATCGACATTTTCTGAGTGGAGGTACGTATGGCGAAGTATTCCAGGCTTTTTCCCCAATTTTTGAAATGTTATGTTTATATATCTCTCTCCCTCTCTTTCAAACTTTCTAGGTTTTCCCCTTCTCTTATCTCTCTCACTCTCCCCCTTTCTTTCTCTCACTCTCTCTTTCTCCTACCCTCTCAATATAATCCTTCTGTCTTTCCCTCTCTTTCTTCTAATTCTCTCTTTCCCTTTCTCTTTCCTTTTTCTTTCTCTGCACTCCCTCTCTGCCTCCTCCCCTTTTATCTCTTTCCCCCGGTATGAGAAATAGGGTAGAGATAGATGGTTGGAGAGAGAGGAGAGATAAATGACTGAGATAGAGGAGAGATAGAGCAGGGGAAAAGGAGAGATAGAGCGGGGATAGATGGATGGATATAGATGGAGAGAGAGAGAGAGAGAGAGAGAGAGAGGAGAGATAGAGGAGAGATATTTTAAAGATAGATGGATGAAGATAGAGGAGAGGTAGAGCGGGGATAGATGGATGGTTATTGAGGATGAATAGAGGAGAGATAGAGGAGAGATCGAGCGGGTAAAAGATGGATAGAGATAGATGGAGAGAGAGAGAGAGAGAGAGAGGAGAGATATAGAGCAGGGATATATGGATGGAGATTTGAGAGAGAGAGAGAGAGAGAACAGATAAAGCAGGGAAAGATGGATGGTGAATAAGGGTAAATAGAGGAGAGATAAAGGAGTGAAAGGGTAGAGATAGAGGAGAGATCGCGCGGGTGAAAGATGGATAGAGATAGATGGAGAGAGAGAGAGAGAGAGAGAGGAGAGATATAGAGCAGGGATATATGGATGGAGATTTGAGAGAGAGAGAGAGATAGAGAGAACAGATAGAGCAGGGATAGATGGATGTAGAGAGAGAGATAGATAAAGAGGAGATATAGGGTAGAGATAGATGGATGGAGAGAGAGAGGAGATATAAATGAGAGATGGAGGAGATAGAGGAGAGATAGAGCAGGGAAACATGGATAGAGATAGATGGAGAGAGAAAGAGATAGAAGAGATAGAGCAGGGATAGAGGAGAGATAGACCGGGGATAGATGGATGGATATAGATGGAGAGAGAGAGATAATTATATATATATAGAGAGGAGAGATAGAGCAGGGATAGATCGATATCTCTCCTCTATCTCTCCTCTATCTCTTCTTTATCTCTCCTCTCTCTCCATCCATCTACCCTGCTCTATATCTCCTTTATCTCCATCTATCTATCCCTGCTCTATCTCTCCTCTATCTCTTATTCATCTCTCCTCTCTCTCCAACCATCTATCTCTACCCTATTTCTCATACCGGGGGAAAGAGATAAAAGGGGAGGAGGCAGAGAGGGAGTGCAGAGAAAGAAAAAGGAAAGAGAAAGGGAAAGAGAGAATTAGAAGAAAGAGAGGGAAAGACAGAAGGATTATATTGAGAGGGTAGGAGAAAGAGAGAGTGAGAGAAAGAAAGGGGGAGAGTGAGAGAGATAAGAGAAGGGGAAAACCTAGAAAGTTTGAAAGAGAGAGAGAGAGATATATAAACATAACATTTCAAAAATTGGGGAAAAAGCCTGGAATACTTCGCCATACGTACCTCCACTCAGAAAATGTCGATCGTGGTCATGAGCGCGAGCAAGTGTTACGGTGTTGGTATATTCTACGGTGTAAAGCGCACGTGCGGAGCAGTGCTCTGAGCTGGGTGCAACTTTAAAAAGCGCCCACTCCTGACGAAATACGAATAACCGTGTTTTTCGATAAACCTTGTTTATCGATAAACCTTGTTTATCGTCGATAAACCTTGTTTATCGAAAGAAACTGTGCTTATCAGTCGATATACAGAGTTTCTCACGATAAACAAGGTTTATCGCTCGATAAATCTTGTTTTTCGCTCGATAAACCTTGTTTTTCGTCGATAAACCTTGTTTATCGGCGATAAACCGTGTTTTTCGGGGTTATTGGGCATATGGCGCGCCATAGGTGGTGCCTGTTGTTTGCTCTTCGCACCATCTGTTGAGCATGTTTGTGTGATCATGGGTATGAGTCATCGCCGACGACAGAGACATGTTTTCACAACCTGCTTCCGCTTTTGGTGCTATTTTAGTCTGCTTGACTTTAATGTCATTTATGTGTTTGATTGTTGAAACATTTCATAAAACAATAGAAGATAACGCCATATCGTTAGTGATTCTCATCATGTGAACTCTTCGCACTGTCATATGCGCCTCCTTAAACAAGCTTATACTCATAACGTAAAGTACCCTAAACATAGTAGAGTAAATTTTACCTTAAAGTGGTTTCATTGAAGTAGATATTCATTAATTTTAAAAACTAACTTTATTTTTATTATTGCAAAGTTGAAACTTTGATTCGGCAAGGTTATCAAAATTCAATGCTTGGAAACATTCGAAATAATGATTATTATAAAGTACAAAACGCTTAAATACAGCCCCGGCATAGCACCTGAAGAGCTCTCCGAACGCTAGCTGGTGAGATGTGTGAGATCACAGTATGGACATGTTTCGCACAAACAGACGATGTCCCATGACATCTCACACATTTTCAGTGCTTGTGTTTTCATCTTCTCTTGAGTTCTTTCTCTCATTTCACTACCGCCAGGCTAAATGTATGATCTATTGCCTTACACTAAACCCCGCGCATGGTTTTATTTTGATGACAAATGCAGCGATACAAAAATAAAGGAATCTGTCGCTTGTAAACAAAATAAGACGCCATTGTACATTCAGTTGCACATACCGCGGTATGTTCGGCGTTTCAAGAGGGAACAAATGCCGTCCTTAATATCATTCTGGGGTTTTTTCAATTTGAAAGTCTGGTTTCTTTGATTGTAAATTAACCCCTATCCTGTGTATTTACAAGCAAAATATTTTAGTTATCAGAATCGGGTCATATGCCCTTTTGAATGGTTTGACATGCCATTACATTTATATACACTAAACTCATTATAATTTGACAAATAATAGCTTTGCAGTTATGTTCATTCTTTATGGGATGTCGTCTGCTTGGGCAGTATTGGTCCATATAGTGACGTCATTAAAACATCGTTATTTTTCCGGCGAATCTCTCGTATATCCCAGCTACTAGGGAGGTAGTCGTATTTGTATTTTTTTTTATAAATCACTCGATATGAAGTTGACCTAAAATTTATACGATGGCCATGTGTTAGCTTACCAGTTTCTAGTGATACATTAGTAGACATTTTTGTGATTTACCTTGAATTTCACCTTCAAGAGTTAAATAGAAATAAGACTCTGTACACGTTCAACTTTAATTTTTATTTCCCTTTTCATTAAGAAAATACAAAAATAATTATGTTCAATAAATGAATTTCTTAAATTGCAAACAACATTTTATCTCCTTATGTTAGAGTAGACAAAGATAGTGAAAACATTAAATGATCAGAGCGGATATAGCAGCTAAACAAAATATTACTTCCCATATGTTTCAGATATTGTGTAAAAACATTTCCCGTTTACTTTGGTTTCCTTCATCAAAGTATCTCTTTATCCAAATAACTTTCATTGCGCGGTTAAAAGATAACAGATGGGAATTTTAATTCCTCCTTCTTTATATGCATTGTAAAGCAAAGCGCGTCTGATATTGCCTTCCCTATTTCTGTATTCGATTGAAGGAACTGCATAGAATAACATGAATATACCTGATACAAAGTGCATTCGACTTCGGATGTGCTCCACAGGTGGAAATTAACTAACAATATTTTACAGAGGTGTTGTGGTCGAGTGGATATGTCACCGGACTGTGGAACACAAGGTCCTCGGTTCAAGTCCCGCCGCAGCACTAATGAAGATATTGTTCTTCATTTGCCGCTCTCCAACCAGGTGTCAAACGGGTATCCGGTAGGATGCGAAAGTTAATGCGGTTGGATTAGCAAATAGCGCTTGTAAAATGGCGACTGGCTGGAATGTTCCCCAGGGAGTGGAACATGTGCATACATTGTGTTGCGGGTAAGCCTGAATCCGATGACCAGGGTAATAATATATGCTTCGCCTAGAAACAAAGTATTAGGCGCATTGTAAACGTGAGCTATTGTTATTATTATTACAGGAACTGAAAACCGTAGAGAATAAAATTGGAGAAAGGTTGATCGGTCAATTTGTCAAATTTCGGGACCAAAACAAATATATATATGTCCTCTTAACCCCTCCCCCCCCCCCCCCGTTTATTCAGCGGCTGGCTGAGTCGTTGCGAAATTTTTGGCCCGATTTCAAAATGTTAACCCCCTCCCCCCCTTGATAAAATTCTGGGTACACCACTGGTGGTGCCTGTTGTTTGCTCTTCGCACCATCTGTTGAGCATGTTTTTGTGATCATGGGTATGAGTCATCGCCGACGACAGAGACATGTTTTCACAACCTGCTTCCGCTTTTGGTGCTATTTTAGTCTGCTTGACTTTAATGTCATTTATGTGTTTGATTGTTGAAACATTTCATAAAACAATAGAAGATAACGCCATATCGTTAGTGATTCTCATCATGTGAACTCTTCGCACTGTCATATGCGCCTCCTTAAACAAGCTTATACTCATAACGTAAAGTACCCTAAACATAGTAGAGTAAATTTTACCTTAAAGTGGTTTCATTGAAGTAGATATTCATTAATTTTAAAAACTAACTTTATTTTTATTATTGCAAAGTTGAAACTTTGATTCGGCAAGGTTATCAAAATTCAATGCTTGGAAACATTCGAAATAATGATTATTATAAAGTACAAAACGCTTAAATACAGCCCCGGCATAGCACCTGAAGAGCTCTCCGAACGCTAGCTGGTGAGATGTGTGAGATCACAGTATGGACATGTTTCGCACAAACAGACGATGTCCCATGACATCTCACACATTTTCAGTGCTTGTGTTTTCATCTTCTCTTGAGTTCTTTCTCTCATTTCACTACCGCCAGGCTAAATGTATGATCTATTGCCTTACACTAAACCCCGCGCATGGTTTTATTTTGATGACAAATGCAGCGATACAAAAATAAAGGAATCTGTCGCTTGTAAACAAAATAAGACGCCATTGTACATTCAGTTGCACATACCGCGGTATGTTCGGCGTTTCAAGAGGGAACAAATGCCGTCCTTAATATCATTCTGGGGTTTTTTCAATTTGAAAGTCTGGTTTCTTTGATTGATTGATTGATTGATTGATTAACCCCTTTCCTGTGTATTTACAAGCAAAATATTTTAGTTATCAGAATCGGGTCATATGCCCTTTTGAATGGTTTGACATGCCGTTACATTTATATACACTAAACTCATTATAATTTGACAAATAATAGCTTTGCAATTATGTTCATTCTTTATGGGATGTCGTCTGCTTGGGCAGTATTGGTCCATATAGTGACGTCATTAAAACATCGTTATTTTTCCGGCGAATCTCTCGTATAACCCAGCTACTATGGAGGTAGTTGTATTTGTATTTTTTTTAATAAATCACTCGATATGTAGTTGACCTTAAACTTGTACGGTGGCCATGTGTTAGCTTACCAGTTTCTAGTGATACATTAGTTGACATTTTTGTGATTTACTTTGAATTTCACCTTTAAGAGTTAAATAGAAATAAGACTCTGTACACGTTCAACTTTAATTTTTATTTCCTTTTTCATTAAGAAAATACACAAATAATTATGTTCAATAAATGAATTACTTAAATTGCAAACAACATTTTATCTCCTTATGTTAGAGTAGACAAAGATAGTGAGAACATTAAATGATCAGAGCGGATATAGCAGCTAAACAAAATATTACCTCCCATATGTTTCAGATATTGTGTAAAAACATTTCCCGTTTACTTTGGTTTCCTTCATCAAAGTATCTCTTTATCCAAATAACTTTCATTGCGGGGTTAAAAGATAACAGATGGGGCATTTAAATTCCTCCTTCTTTATATATATATATATATATATATATGTTTGGTCCTGAAATTTGAAAATTTGACCGATCAACCTTTCCGGTCCGTCGGGGGGGGGGGGGGGGTACGGTCTTCCTTTTCAGGTCATCCAGTAAGATTTATTTATTTTTTTATTTTTTTAAAGAAAAGAAAAAAAAGAATTAACTCTCAAAAGGGTTTTTTTCTTCCGAAAAACATACACATACAAAAACTCAATCTTTTTCTAGAAAGCTAATACCTCTTTTATAATACTAATTTAGAACTCCCCTTAAAAATGGGGATTTAAAGTGTCTTTAAGTGGGAGTAATGTTCATTACTGAACCGTATAAATGCTGGAGCTCTGTAATATATGGCAGCTAGGCTAAAGCCTGGGCACCACAATGGTAGAGGTGTCGTGGTCAAGTGAATATGTTACCGGACTGCGGATCACAAAGTCCGCGATTCGAGTACCGCAAAGGCAATTATGTCCTTTGGCAAGACATTAATCTACATTTGGCACAATCGACCCAGGTGAGGAAAATTGGTACCTGGCAGGAATGAAAACCTTGAAATTCTAGAGCGCCTAATGGCAGCACAGCTGAAGCCGCTGTAATAATATCCATATTAGCAAGCGCATAGAGACGTTTAAATGTGTTTTTGGCCCGATTTTAAAATGTTACCCCCCCCCCCCCCCTTGATAACATCCTGGGTACGCCACTGGTGGTGCCTGTTGTTTGCTCTTCGCACCATCTGTTGAGCATGTTTTTTGTGATCATGGGTATGAGTCATCGCCGACGCCAGAGACATGTTTTCACAACCTGCTTCCGCTTTTGGTGCTATTTTAGTCTGCTTGACTTTAATGTCATTTATGTGTTTGATTGTTGAAACATTTCATAAAAAAATAGAAGATAATGCCATATCGTTAGTGATTCTCATCATGTGAACTCTTCGCACTGTCATATGCGCCTCCTTAAAAAAGTTTATACTCATAACGTAACCCTAGTAGTTTTGTGTGTTGCGAAAATACATTTTTTTCCCTATTTTTTTCCTATTTTTTCCCTATTTTCTGGAAATGCAGACTATTTTTTCCCTATTTCCTTCAAGAAAATAGGAAAAAAATAGGGCTATTTTTTTCCTATTTTCAAGTACAAACTATTTTTTCCCTATTTTTTTCACCTATATTTTTTTTCAGACTATTTTTTTCCTATTTCCTATAAAAAAACAGGAAAAAAATAGTCCTATTTTTTTCCTATTTTCAAGTACAAACTATTTTTTCCCTATTTTTTTCACCTATATTTTTTTTCAGACTATTTTTTCCTATTTCCTATAAGAAAACAGGAAAAAAATAGTCCTTTTTTTTTCTTATTTTCAAGCACAAACAATTTTTCCCCCATTTTTTTTACCTTCAACTTTTGTGGACTATTTTATTCCTATTTTAAAAAAATAGTTATATTTTTTCCTATTCTCGAGTACCAAACTATTTTTTCCCTATTTTTTCACCTTCATCTTTTTCAGACTATTTTTTGCCTAATTTCTCCAAAAAAATATGAAAAAAATAGGACTATTTTTTCCCTATTTTTTCATCTTAATCTTTTTCAGACTATTTTTTCCCTATTTTTTCACCTTAATCTTTTTCAGACAATTTTTTCCCTATTTTTTCACCTTTATCTTTTTCAGACTTCTTTTCACCTATTTGCGAGTAGGTCCTACTATTTTCTTCCTATTTTTTGCACTTAAATTTTTTATGACATGATACAAATTTGTAAACTATTTTTTGTCTATTTTCTAAACTTGCATATTTTCATTGTTTATGACTGGCATCCTATTAAAAAAGCCCGCTTCTCCTGCCATTATCTCTGTTGTTCATTTTGCGACTTATTGGTGGTTTTTAGCTGTGGGGTCACATATTGAATAGTGAGCTCAAAGATGACCATAAATAAACAATGTGTAAAAAGAAAATGTACGAAATTTCAATTTTGTTCCTTTATTAATATTCTTGATTTTATTTACAAACTAAAGTAGTGACTAGTGCACTCAAAGATAACCATACATAAACCATGTGTAAAAAGAAAATGTACACATAGAAATTTCAGCAAAAAAAAATCTCCTTTATTAATAGAAAAAAAAAGCATTCGATCGAGATATTCCCGTTCTATGTGTGTGCAAAGTTTCAACGTAGAGGACAGTACGCAAGTACGTAATTTGAAAATTACCCGTTATTTTTTTTTGCTGTGCGCATCGGACTTTTGCTGATTTTCGTTCATCAAACGTCTCCAAATCACACCAAAATGTCTTCCAGCAATTATTCTAGCGATGAAATTTCATCAAGAGAGAGTGACTCCTCATACTCCGATGCCTCCTTATCCCATTTTAGTGATTCTTCCCAAGAAAATGAGCCCGACAAATGTTCAAAATATTACTAGTCCCACTCGTAGAGAAATGAGTTTGTTGTCGAATGACGGAACATCGACGAGCGGAACTGGCCCCAGAAAACAGCTGAAAAGGTACGTTTATTTCTGAAACTTAATTATATTATGATATATATATTTTTATTGTGTCTGTTGTTGAATATAATGCTACTTCATAGACATAGTAGGCCTATAGAATGTTATTTTACGTATCAATATTCCCATGTAGTGTTGAGGTTGTAACTTAGACTACAAAACTTCTGAGTGAAGTGTACGTAGGCCTAGTGAATCTCCAAGTGCAGTGTAGTGTCTGTTAGTGAATGAGTGAATGTAAACAAAGGAGGCGAGTTGGCTCAGTCGGTAAAGCGTCTGCCTGTCGAACCAAAGATCCCGGGTTCGACTCCCACTCAGGCGGATGACTGAAGTCTGCGTTGTGTGTTAACGTGCCCCTTCCCTTGTTCATAGACGCAGGTTATGTCAAGTGGAAAACACTCCGTCCCTCGGATAGGACGTTAAATGGAGGTCCCGTGTACAGGAGAGTCACCACCCTTGCACGTTAAGAACCCATTGCACTATTCGTATAAGAGTAGGGGGAAACCTCGGTGTAATGGTCCACCTGCACACCCCAATCAGGCCGAGTTTACGGCATCTGCAAGAATCTTCAGTATTGAAGGAGGCAGATTATCTTGAAGAAGAAACGTGATTACAATAAATCCACGTAGAAATTTCAGATTTTGTACCATTACTACGTCTGTCAATTATATTGCCTTGCATGATATAATGTTTTGATGTGGTTTTAGGCTAAATTGTATCTCAAATTACTTTTCTAGGAATCAGAAAACACAACCTGCTAAAGCACCACGCAAGAAGAAGAGCAAGTCGTCCAAGTCCGAGAGTGCATGTGTCTGCGAGGTATGTCCTTACTAAGTAGAAATCTAAATCTATTGTTGATAATTTTTTTGGGTTTATTTA
This sequence comes from Strongylocentrotus droebachiensis, assembly GCA_035222895.1. NCBI lineage: Eukaryota > Metazoa > Echinodermata > Echinoidea > Camarodonta > Strongylocentrotidae > Strongylocentrotus > Strongylocentrotus droebachiensis. The sequence continues at coordinate 124,276 of JAVYIG010005595.1, read as the reverse complement.
TTTCATGTTTGTTAGTTAAGATCTGACATCAAAATATTAGAGTAGTTTACCTCATCATTATGCTAGAACAATAATTTGCAGGTGGCACAATTTCTACCTAGATCTACATTATTTTTCTCTTTCCTTTTTATTTTTTTCTTCAAAAAATTGTTCCTTTACTATTTTCTTTTCTGTGTTTTATGTTTTATTTTATGTATGTTCACCCAATATATCTAAGAATAAAATAACTCTAATTAATTGCCTACCTGAGTGTTTTACATTTCATGCACCTTGACAGCTCTTTGATGACTCCGTTGTTTCACCATCCGTTCGTCGTCAGCCTGGCATCTTTTTTGCTATCATACTTTTGTACACACATGTTCTGTGCCTTTGAATTTTTCATTATGAAATACATAAATACTTGTACTAAGTATTAATTGCATGTTCATAAATGTACCAATGCATGATTATTCTAACCCCTAACTCACATTTCATTTATATCTTTACAGATCCATTGAAACTAATCAAGCTACAATGTATATGTAACGTACAACCACCATTCGATGCCTGTGAACAGCATGACCAACATCTGTATCCTTTACATTAGTATTTGTTTCCATTTTATTATGTAATTCTTATGTCTAATCATTGAGATTCATAGGCAAGTACAACATGTATGTGTACACAATGAGTGCCTGCATATTGTGAAGATAAAGGACCATCAGACCATTACTTATGATACATGGTAATGATGGTAGGCCTATACTTTGTAAAACTATTTGAAAATAGTAGCATGTAAGTCTGTCATTTTCTTGTTTATATATATCTCAATGACATGACATGTCATTGATTTTGTAGTAAGTGTTTCTAGATTATGATGATTGTATTAAGATTTTGACAGTTCAATTGAGATTGAGAAAATTCTGTAACATGTCAACTGTACTATAGAGCATGCATGCATTGTTGAAAAATCTGTTTTATGATTTATTTTATTTTGTTATCTTTGTAAATAACGAGAAAAAAATAATTATTTGTCATGATTTTCTTGAGGTTTGAAAATGTGATTACATTATTAAGAGCACTTTGCAATTAAATTGTAATAAAAGAGACAGAAAACAACACTCTCATGTCCAGAATACTGCTTTATTTGGTTACTAGTAAGGGAGAGAGCTTGTGATCGCCTGGCATATCCACATCGGCTCAGTAATAGTCCTGAAACTCACCTGAATACTTTATTTGAACAAAAATAGAAAGCTACATTCTAGGTGGATGATATTTTTTTAAGGCGGAGGCATATAGGAGACGCAGCCGCATTTGTCTTGTTGTTTTTTTAGAGTATAATCATAGCAAACCATGAACAACTCTATTACTACAACATGTACACTACAGTACTTAACCAAAGATTGTAAATATCAGTTAAGTTCTTTTATTTATTTGCTTATATGAACACACATACTATACTAAACTCATGTCATTGTGTTTACCTCTCGAAAATAAAGTACATGTATTTTATTTGACACATTCCCTTTTATTATTTTTGTTTGTTACAGTCCACTGCCATTATAACGAGGTGCTCGGGACCAAGCCAATTTCCTTGTTAAAATGAAATCATGTTATACTCAAGTTACTGAACACATTGGTTTGTTTAAAATTGGGACTGATGAGAATTGCCTGATAATAAAATCTTGGTGTATCCATGTTCGTTATAATAGGAGTGGACTGTATAACATTTTCTATATACCCATTGACTATTTTAAATGTTCTACTGAATGGATTGGACTGAAAGGATGAAGTGAATTTGGCAAACTGAGTAGGTGCATCGATGCAGAGAAAAGAGCTGTAGGAGTAGGGTGACTATTCTACAGTGGAAACTTTTGACAATGAGGTCATGTGCAACCAAGAAATCTTAACCCCCAAAAGCTGTTAAATTACCTTGTCATTTCAGGTATAACTGATCTCTTTATATCAAGTTTGCACTGAATGATTTAATTGAATGTACAGAGTCGTTGACTGGATGTGTGAGATGGTAGTGCTTGAGAAATCCATGAAAGTAAAGGATGAGTGATCCCCCCCCCCTATTTCCTGACTATTTTTTTCTGATTTCCTCACTTATTTACTATTTTTTTCATATTTCCTTACTATTTTTTTCCTATTTTCTTACTATTTTTCCCTATTTTCTTACAATTTTTTTCCTATTTTCTTACTATTTGTTTTCCTATTTCCTTACTATTTTTTTCCTATTTTCTTACTATTTTCCCCTTATTTTCTTACTATTTTTTTCCTATTTTCTTACTATTTTTTTCCTATTTTCTTACTATTTTTCCCTATTTTTTTCCTATTTTCTTACTATTTTTTTCCTATTTCCTTACTATTTTTTTCCTATTTTCCCCTATTTTCTTACTATTTTTTTCCTATTTTCTTACTATTTTTTCCTATTTCCTCACTATTTTTTTCCTATTTCCTCACTATTTTTCACTGTCCACTAGCACCTTGTTATCACTATTTTTTTACTATTTTCTTCACCATTTTCTACACTATTTTTTCCCTATTTTTTTCCTATTTTCAGGTCTGAAAAATATGAAAAAAATAGAAAAAATTGTTTCAAACCTATTTTTTTCCTATTTCCAAAACTATTTTTTCCCTATTTTTTTCTTTAAAAAAAATAGGGAAAAAATGGAAAAAAAATATATTTTCGGGACTATTTTTCCCCTATTTTTTCCCTATTTTTTTCCTATTTTTTTACGACTGGGGTAGCAGCTCAGAAGTGTAGCTTAATATATTGGTATTACTAGTTTACTTCCCAATACAACGCGAAGATGGTACAAGTCCCTCGGAAGGAATTAAAGTCTTAGAGCCCCTGAATTTATACCTTGATATAGTGTATATCTAACTTAAAAGGTCATCCGTCTGTATATCATCAAGGAAAATGCGTCTGGAAATCCCAACTACCTACAGTCGCAAAGATTTATGTTTCATTTGGCTAACCTTTATAGAAAGGTTTTACATAAATCGGGAAAAAAGCGCACTCGAACAGACAGACTGTAAAAACACAAAAAACTATATCAAAAACATTTTACGATGAGCAATACAAATCCATCAACATCTGTTCTTGCAACCTTCAAGCCCACAATGTCACTGACCAAGGCAGTTTTCCAGACAGTTTTACCTTGCGACGTCAGTAGACAACAAGAATATTTAAAAAAAACGCCAGAGACCAGACGGCCCAAATTAGGAGAGGGTTAAAACCCGTAAGTTACTGGCAAAATATAAATTGATAAACTTTATAATGCCAGCAGGAAATCATCACCTTGAAGATACAGAGACGGACAGTTGTACATCTGAGAATAACCGTGTAATAAAATATCAAAATGCAAGGTTGGATTAAAATAGGCTCCTTGTATTCATGTAATAATGTTTTTTTTTTATGGAAACAAGAAACCAAAATGTCAAAATCATTTTGTTTTCCACATTTACACGATGAGAACATATGTTGAGAATGTACCAGGTGTTGAAGACATAGGCGGATATGAGAATTAACATTAATGAAACTGAAAAGGGAATCGATGTTTCTGAATGACTGGAAGCAATTATCCAATCAATAAGAAGAGTGACATTGACATTTTTTCGATTACATCGTCTTCAATATTTTCAAAAAGGTCTTTCACGTCAACTTTGTACGCTAGAACTAAGGTTAACCGATTCGTATTTGAGTGATGGAACTGCCAAACCTGTCATGATGGCCACCTGTCTATAAAGACCAACCTCTCTTGAAAGACAATTTGTCTACAGTGACCATTGTTTCTGTTTCCCTTGGATGACTTTTAAAGTTAGGTCTGATTGTAATTTCATTTGCACTACACTAATAATGCATGTTTGTATTATTAAGACCAGTATTCAAACAAAGTCCCCAACGGAACTTGACCGTTTAGGTATACCTCTCCTCATCTTGTTCAAAGACCATATCTCAGTTGGTAGAGCAGTAGTCTCGTACTCCGGTGACCCGGGTTCGAAACCAAGGCGATGCGCTAGTGCCTTTTGGTAAGGCACTAATTCTCATTACTAGGTCCCTTGGAGAGGACCTAAAGCCGTTTGCCGCCTGGTTGCTTACTAACAAGCATTTACGCTTTCTTAACAGCCAGGTAAAATAACCTCCACCATTAGACATTCGTCAATATGAGACCAAGATTGAGAGATATCTATGAAGGATTTAACCTAAGTTCGAACCTACAATCCCGAGCTTACAGAATACACCAAGCTCGCCTTACTTGTCACGAATCAGGTCCGAGATTCATGTCAAATATCCATTTTCAGGACTGCTCACGTAGGTACATCTGTTTATACACGGAACATATAATGACTGAACCTTGACTTTTATGACAAATCTTCCCCAAGGCTTCCCCCAAGGCTCCATTTACCCCCATTTTTTTCTTGAATCAAATTTATAATATTTTCTTTCAAAAGAACTTGATTATATACTCTGTTCGATGCCAAAGAATTTGATGGCATACTCATTTCCTGCTATAATACCATATAGAAATTACTTGCCTAGTATATTCTTTTTATTTTCTTTAAGTTATTAAGTGTATTTTCATCCGTGCGTATAATACAATGCTGTTCGAGAAAGTATAGTAACGTAAGTAAATGTCCGAGGAGAAGGAGTTCAGGTGTAAGTTTTCCCGACGTTGTTGTCCATGAGTACTTGTCATTTTGGCCGGGATGCGCGTTTCCGTTTTACACCCTGCCCTAGGCTTTTCTCCAATAAAATTTTACAAACCGACTGGTATTCGGAGTCTAGTCGTCCACATCTTGCCTCGGCGCTCTGCACACCACCAGAACTCTGAAAACGTCACGTAGCGCTATAGCTAACTCTCTATACTAGTTGATCTTCCTAGTCGTATCATTTATTTTTATCCATTAATACGCAATACTCTAAGAGCGTGAGGATGCGTGATCAGCTCGCAAAATTTAGCCCAGCGATAACAAAACAATAATATATCGGGAAAACCGTCTTGAACAAGAAGACCCTCGCATCCCCAATTGAAATTGTACATAAGCTTTGGCTTCGCTATTCTTGACGTCGATATAAACAAACTTAGACTTCGGATACAGCATGTTTCGTGTAATTTCTTGCCGAAAAGCCTAGGGCAGGGTGTAAAACGGAAACGCGCGGCCGGGATATATAGTTTGTTGTCTGGGGTAATATTTCTTTTTATATACCTCATTTTAAGATTCTTTACTAATCCTGTCTTCTGATTGGTTGAAAATGCAGTCATGTTCTTAACCATGCCCGCTAATTGAAATTCATAGTCATTTTTCCCGGCTCTACCGGTTTATATCCATTTTTCATAGCACTTTTTCCATGGCTGTGAAACGTGACGTCATTTTGCTGCGATCCCCATTTTGGTTTACGTGTTACCGTATAAGTTTCTTTTGTGCGATGACCGATGCGCAATACCGTTAACGGTGTTTGAGTGCAATTCGATTTTGGTCGCTGCATTCAGGCGACGAATCTACTAATCATATCCACGCAGCGCAGACGACCGATCGCCATTTTGTGTACTAGTCTCGATCGCAAAATACTGGGGTTTTTTTTGTCAATAAAGAGGCAAAATGGAGGACACAGCTATGTCAAGATTTCAACTTATGGATGACATTCAGCTGCAAGACTTAATCGATTCTGCTGATAGCAAAAATACGAAGTATGCAGTAAAATACGGCATTAAAATATTTGAAGAGTTCTTGCGAAATGTCAACACGGACCTCGGAGATGTAAACAGACTTCCGAATGCAGACCTGGACAAGATCCTTCAAAAATTCTATGCGGGTTGCAGGCAGAAGAACGGCGATTATTACAGCAAGAAATCAATGCTAACGATCAGATTCGGACTTCAGCGTCACTTTCTCAATACTAAATCTGTGGACATTATCAAGCATGAAGACTTTGCAAATTCGTCAAGAATTTTCAAGTGTTTTTCAGCAACACTTAAACAGCAAGGGAAAACTGGAGCACAGCTTGTTGGATTTCATACTGTACACAAGTTTAATTTGTTGGTGTTAATATTCATGACTTCAAAGAGATGGAAACCTAAATGGGTGAGTCAACATTTTCCTTTTTTTCGGTATATAAAATATATATTGACTGCTTTTAATATTCGAGGCATAGTGGTTTCTATAGGGTCTCGGGAAACTCACAACCTGCTATGACCCCGCGGCGCAAGCGCCTTGGGGTCATAGCAGGTTGTGAGTTTCCCTTGACCCTATAGAAACCACTATGCCTCTCAAAGCAGTCAATATATCCTTATTATTCTTCAGATAACTGTCCAAGGGTAAATTTCCAAAGTCTGGGTGCCCGCCCAGGAGTAACAAGTGTCTTCAGGGTTTGTTTGTTTGGACATCTGTCTGGCATTGAATTTTATAAGTAACTTAATTGTCAGAGAGACAACCAGTTGTCAGTATAGGGGCCTCTATGGACATTTTATAGGGGCAGATATCAATGAAGACTTCTCTGGGGTTAGTGGTCTCATACTGCCAACGGACAGCCCCCGATATGAAGTAATGGAAGTAAAGATCTAGGAGTGTCTATGGTGAAGAGGAAATCCACCTGTACAGAAACGTATTTTGGTATCACACTTGGATGGTAAAAGTAAACTAGCTTTGTTTGCATTATCTAAAAGATGTCAAAAAAGCGTGATAATTAGGAAACAAGAAACACCCTCTGTTAAGACCGGACCTCGGGATGACCTTTGAAATGATTCAAACAACAATAGGAAGTCCTTCATTTCCGCTCGATTCTGTTTGTTGGCTGTGGAGATGCGACGTCCTATCTTTTGCCAGACAATGTTGACAGGTTTCTCGTCAATATTTGACTTTCCTGCCATTGGACTCACTGGGGTGCCCCAATTTCTTATGTCACACTGCACTGTAAAAAAATAATAGTCGAAATAACTTTGAGGAAAAGAATTGCCTTATTTTTATTAAGTAAATATTACCTACGGCATCTTAAGTAGAATTTACTTATTTTGCTGAATAAATTTTTACTCAGTTAAATCGAGTTACATTAACGTAAATAATTTAAGTATTGTAATCATTTTAGATAATTAAAAAAAAGCTATGATAGGATTACACATTGCACGATTTGGTACCCATCTAATCTAACAAGTAACATCCACTAATCATTCACTACTTCTATTTAAGATTTAACCGTAATATATATATCAACCACCATCACAAACTATTACATACGCTTCAATTCGACACATATTGAAAGGCTCCAAATTTTATATATACTTGATCGTAGCATCTTAAAAGGAAAATTGGTTGACAATTTCCTGAAATATCAAGTTTTTATTTGTTTTGAACTGGGTAACAATTAAAAATTGTCTTGTCTTTGCTTAGCCATGTTAAATGAATTAGTAAATGTTTTAACGTCCTTAAATTTTCATTCAACCACAAAAAAGAATTGTTTTATTTAAAAAAGAGTTTAATTTGGTCTTAATGAATATTCATAAATTATGTAAATATTTCTATTACGCACTGCAATCGGTCCTTACTTTAAAAAGATAAGAATAATCAACATAAATTGTTTGAGTAATACGTATAATTTCTGATTTTGAGTTAAAATTACTAAATTAATACAAGCTGAAATTACTTAAAGTTCTTATGTATTTGATTTTACTTAAATATTCCACGTATGTTCTACTAAATTGAAAGTTTGAGTTAGCAAGACTTAAATTTAGTGCGTAAGTGGCAAAACTAATGTTTTCAAGTAAATTCTACATGGAAAAAATACGTAAAAACTACCAATGAACAAATTCTTTTTTACAGTGTGATAGTCCCCTGCAGTGTCCTTTGTTTCAACTCATGCAATGGTGACTTACTCAACAGGCGTTAAATCTCGGCATGTTGATGACAAAATATGAACTGATACAGTTATGACTGTTCGAAGTCATCAGATTATTGTTCACCTACGTGCTACGATAAAAACACGAAACCATCTAGAACTTAAAACGACCAGGAGACGGTGTTAACTTCAAACAAAGATCGGAATGTACTCTTGGTAAAGTCGTGTTTATGCGTAGAAAAGTACCTGATGTACAATATTTCTCTTTAAACACGATCAAAAAAGCACGTACATAATGGCTTCTTGCACATGTCGGCGTCTATCACTGATTTGAAGTTCATGACTTTCTCGTAAACATATGAAATTTGTTTGGGCATTCATCTCTACTGAGTCAACCCCGACTCAGATTCCGTTCATATCTCACTGCATATTCTTGATTATTTTCCTGCGTGTCTTTTCGTTTGCTCGCTTCTGCGTAGATTACAAGCTTACATTCTCGGAACTTTCGTTATTGGTTCTAACCATGCTGAATAATGATACGTCGATTAGACGCGAGACTCTCAGTTTTATCGATAATTTGTCTGTCTCTCAAACGCTTCTCATATTAAGTGAAGTAGAGTACTTTAATTACAATAACCTTCACACTTAAGTGCGGAATCTGTCTGACATCACCCTTTGGCCTATTTATCGGCTCATGGTAACAAGCACTTGTAAAAACAAACACCCGGTGTCAGACATTACAAGACAGGATCATGATGCAAAAGGAGGAAGACCAAATTTCCGATTCTATTTTAACGGATCGGTGATCAAGACACCCTGATGCTAAAATACCTAAATTCCAGACTGCCAGTATGAGACAAGATGAAATATCTGCAACATCACTGACAATTTTAAAACGCTGGAGAATTTTACTGGAAAATTGGTCTTCCAATGTAAAAGAAAATTAACCCATTTACACAATTAACATATTCAATTAGGAAATAAACTCTCTTAAATGCAGTGTTCTTGACACAGTTCATTTCAATAATTTTATTAGTCGTCTTAACAAAAAGATGTGTAGATTTCTTTGGTCTGGGTTTTATCTAAGAAAAGATGTTTCTTAAGTCACCTGCTCCCACAGAGAGGTATAAATTGTTTTGATTTGTGTTGACTAGATGTATGAGAAATGTGTTCATTGAAGTCACATGTCCTTAAAGAGAGACAGGTCCTGTGTTTTTTTAATCTGTGTTAAATATTAGAAAAAGGCTGTTTCTTCAGGTCAGGTGCTCTATCAAAAAGAAAAAGAGACATTGTTTTTGGCTTTTAGGTTGTTTTTAGTAATGTTCATGAAGTCACCTGTCCTCAAAGAACGATGAATTCTTGGCCTCTGACCAGAAACACAAAGACTACGTATATGGGCAAGTGTCGAGTTTCAAAGGACATTGACATTTGGGGAACTTATTTTTCCTTTTTAGGGCAAAATAATTGTTTAGAACATGTAAATTTTAAAAAAATGAACGTATAAAGCCGTTACGTTTGTGGTAGGATCCATTGTAGAACAAACTATTCTTGGCTAGTAACCGCATTTTGAAAGAAACAGTATGAAAATAGTTCTGAGTTGTAAAATACAAGGAGTTAAATATAAATTCCGTTGAATACTCTGAGATATCTTGTGTGTATGCGTGTTGGTGTGCGTGTCAGCGCGCTTGCGTGTGTGGGTTATTTTTGTGTGTGTGACATTGACCAAACTAAAGATCATCATTGTTAGACTCCTGGCAGCCCGAAAGATCTTCATCTGGGGGCTGGAACAGTGCATAAATCCAATTTCGAAATACCATTTGCAAACTCGAAGCAGTAAAGATGATCATTCCATGTCGAGAGAGGATATTCCCTTCTTTTGTTACATTTTATTTGCTTCTTTGCATCACCAAACGCACGTAGCAAACACCTGTTTTGGCCTGGTTATGATCTCGAATGTCATATCTTGGCGAAACACTTCACTCCGTATTTGTTTTCTTTCAATATGTCCATGCTTGACGTTCTGGACTCGAGTCGTATCATTTTAAACGATAAATAGTAACTGCAATAACATTCCAGTGTAGAGAAGATGTATTCCCCGGTCTTCATCTGTTCGTACCCAAGCAACACAAACTCATTAAATGTGATGACGTCACATTTAGCAGGTTAAAGGATGTGTGAAGCACTGGCGATATCATTTATCTTTGAAATACATTTTCTCATGTAAATATCATGAACAAACTGCATCCAATAATAAATAATATTTGTATATTATCCCAAATTTATGCTGTAGATTTTTGTTTTAATATCAACAAAATAAATACAGAGATTAACAAAATTTAATGCTGATAAGTAACTGACCACAGATATTAATATACGGGACTTATTCAACTATTTTGAACCAAAGGAATCACACATTTCTATATATATTGTTGAATTATGGCAGCATTTTGATAGCAATGCCTTTAATGTTTCGTTTCTACAATTATACTGGTGTCCTTCCATATTCAAATAAAAATATAACTGCCAAAACTGACAAATTATGTTCTCAACTCTCCTTCAAAAATGGCAAACCCCGAATGCTCGCATGATTTCTTCCGAGACAGGTACGCATATTCAATCCAACTTTTTTGACAACGTAAAAAATAGGGCAGCGTGGACAGTAAAGAGATACAATCTAATTAAAGTAAGATTTACAACTACATGTACTAATCCGGACATGAGAACATAGATGGGAAGTGGGGAACATTTTCGCTGACTAACTGGAATGTTAAAGGAGGCAGACGCCCCCTTTTCATCCTTCATTATATAATCGTACATTTCTGCTAACGCTACACTTTTTAGTACATTTTGGTAAAAAGGAATATATGATTAAAAACTCGTTATTAGTTGAAGATTAGTAGGATTGTTATACTGTATATTAAAGGAAGCTCAATATATTAATGAAACTATAAAAGTCTAATATGCAGTCAGAGACGATGGCGTTCAAAAGCGCTCGAGTATCGCGGAGAACTAGTTGGTAAAAATAATGACTACTCAATACCAAATTTCAAATTAGTAAGAATTAAAACACATTTTAAGAACAAAATAGGTCAAATGAGTTTTTTCCTCTTCTGCTGCCAATAAGGTGTTTGTATGATGATACAGGCCGGACATCGTATCAGGACAATTACCCCCTGGGCAATCACCCCCGGGCAATTACCCCCCGGAAAACTACCCCCGTAGGACGATTACCCCCCGGAAAATTACCCCCCGGAGAATTACCCCCCGAGGACAATTACCCCCCAAGGACAATTACCCCCCGGAAAATTACCCCCCGGAGAATTACCCCCCGAGGACAACTACCCCCCGCGGACAATTACCCCCCGAGGACAACTACCCCCGAGGAAAACTACCCCCCGAGGACAATTACCCCCAAGGACAACTACCCCCCGAGGACAATTACCCGCCATTGACACTACTGGGCATGGTTGATCAGTGGTTAGAGCGCCTGCCTCATGAACGGGAGTTCGAACCCCGGCCGATTCATACCAAAGACTTATAACAATGGGACCTTCTGCCTTCTAGCTAGGCGCTCAGCATATTAGATTGGAGAAGGGTAGTAATAACATATTATGTTATGCAGGGCCCGTGGAAGAGCAGTTTCATAACTGAAGTGGCTACCCTGGGTAAATAAAACGTTGTTATTATTATTGTTATTGTTATTATTATTATTATTATTATTATTACCCTCGAGGACAACTATCCCCCAGGAAATCACCCCCGAGGACAATTAACCCCCGAGGACAACTCCCCCCTCCCCCCTCCGAGGAAAATACCCCCCCCCCCCCCTGGAGGACAACTACCCCCAATGACAATCACCCCCGAGGAATTTAAAGCACTGTGACGTATAACGCAAGCTTCTCTCCAAATTGCTATTTACAGAAAATTGCATAAACCTTCATTTTCTTTGTTATTTATGAAGTTCATTTCAGTCTTTTCAAATTATTCAATTCGATATGGGGGGTGGAGGTTGCCCAAATCCCCTGTAGTTTTGCTACCGAGTAAAGAACAGAAATCAAATTTCTTAGAAATTGAACAATACATTGCGCGCAGATGAGTACGCGTTACAGCTTCTCTCACCATCAATGGCACAACAAAGGAATTAGGATGTAAGATTTCCTTTATGCATCCTCTGTAACTTTTTTAATCAGCTGATCGTGTATTTGTCTTTGTATGTATAATGGGCCCTCATCCATGCCATGATCCATAATTAAGGTTTTCTTCACGTTATCTATTATTTCTGTTGTCATGCTGAAGTATAATATGTTTTCGTGTACGTTAAATTATTTTGAAATAGAAATTGCCTTCAAGGTATATGTACGGTGCCATGTCAAAAGAAGATAAATATCCGCTCTCTGGTAATTCATCTCATTTGATTTTGTAACGCCAGCACAACGTTTGTCAACCGGGGTGCCACAAGAGAATGATTTGGAAAACGTTGATTTTGTACTAAAAAAATCAAGTACCAGAAACGGTTAAAATATGTAATTACATGAGAAAATAAAAAAAATTGAAGATACTAAAGTGTCTTCCTTCCTCGCTCGCTGACAATATTTTGACAGCAAGGTAAATAAGGGCAACGAGAGGCCCGAATATCCTCAAATTCGTGTATCAAGATCATGACCGAATATATCACTTTTTATGTATGTACATTTGGCGGCAAGGTGCCCGCATACAGTACTTTAAATAGTTTCTAGTGTGTTTATTACAAACTAATTTTTTACCAGTTTGAAAATGTCTTCTCCTTTTTATTCTTAAATGTGCCCATACGTGTGTGCATAGCGCTTGACGAGAGCCAGAGTCATGCAAAATTAATAATCTGTAAAGACTTTGGGATTTGGGAGAAACTTTTCATTTCTTAAGAGGGTACCGTGACTAACAAAAAGTTAAAATAACGCTGCTCCAGAGAAATGTATTTCTATGCATTTTGAAAAGCGCTGGACAATTACCTAAAACTTACACCCTTCGTGGAAATTAGCAACCGCACTGGCGTTGCCCGTTGCATGAATTATAATAAAAAGGAAATGTGTAGTAATGAGGAAGACAACGAGATAGTATTTGAAAGAATATGGGTTCATGCAGGGGATCTTATGGGCTCGTAGCCATCTCTCAATGTGTCAGATCGTCTTTTGCTATTGAATCCTGATTGTCCACAGGCGTAGATGTCCTCGGGGGGTAATTGTCATCGGAGGAATTGTCCTCGGGGGGTAATTATCATCGGGGGTAGTTGTCCTCGGGGGTCAATTGTCCTCGGAGGTAATTGTCATCGGGGGGTAGTTGTCATCGGGGGGTAATTGTCCTCGGGGGTAATTGTCCTCGGCGGGTAATTGTCCTCGGGGGGTAATTGTCCTAGGGGGTAATTGTCCTCGGGGGGTAATTGTCCTAGGGGGTAATTGTCCTAGGGGGTAATTGTCCTCGGGGGTAGTTGTCCTCGGGGGGTAATTGTCCTCGGGGGGTAATTCTCCGGGGGGTAATTTTCCGGGGGGCAATTGTCCTTGGGGGGTAGTTGTCCTCGGGGGGTGATTCTCCGGGGGGTAATATTCCAGGGGGTAATTGTCCTTTGGGGGTAGTCTTCCGGGGGGTAATTTTCCGGGGGGTGATTGCCCAGGGGGTAATTGTCCTAGAACCGGCCGGACATACATGTTGCAAGATTTTGAATGGCCCTACACGTACAACACATGGCTTATAGCATTTTACGTGGTAAAATTAAGTAGGCCACCACCGTACAAACCTTCACTTATAAGGATAAGGAATTCACCTAATTCATAGATTTTTTTTCTTCTTCTTCATACAAAGAAAACCTGGTTCCGCCATTTACTTTCGCACGTCATGAATGGACAGTTATGTTAGCGTGTTTTGCGTGTTCACAGACGAAGAAATGACCTTGAACATGCACGCAATACGTCTCCGGCCCGCCACAGATAGAGAAAACCACAATTGGTATCCACACAACCAAAAGAATATTCAGCCGCACTTTTAGGGTTACTTAAGTTTGAGGTAACCCAAGTTTAAGCACAAAATTGGCCATTGCACCACTGTTTGTGCGCACGACATAGACTGTTGGGCCTAACAATGTGCCACAGTCGTTGCAGCAGTGGGAAAGTTCTTGACAGCAAAATGACAACCGATGACAAAACTACACGTCCAAATCGATGTTCTTGGGAGTGAAAGAAAACAAACGCCTCGATAAAAGTGTGATGTTTTAACGATCTTATTTTTGAAACTTCTGAGAAACTTGTGAAGTTTCAACGGTGCAGTTGTGAAGAGTAAACGAAGTGTACCAAATACAATGTACACTATGGAAACACAAGTTTCATGTGTATGGCATATCTTGACTGTATGGATGGAGGCGTCGACATTGGCGCATATAGATGTAACAAAACTAACTTTTCTTCATGAGGCTATTTCCAGTGTGTATAAGTGTCACAGGGGTGTGATGCATCAGCCACCAATATTTATTAAAACAAAAATATTCTTGTTTCAAGGACGCGTCAAATAAAATATTTAACAATGATTTCGCTTTTCTTTCACAGATTGTTTTCGTATTCTCTATTAAAATACTGGTGAGAACGCTAATACCATATTCGCTACACGTTGCAATCCTGTGTCTCTCATTCGTGTTAATTCTGGTAAATCTATAAAATTCCATAATGAGTATGGTTAACGAGTTTCCTCGAAAGAGACAAATTACGATTTAACGATGACTTATTTAGGAAATTGGATTTCCGTCTGCTTCTATACTTATGTCTGCCATCTTTGCCGGATGAGACAGTTTTCATCTCGAATAATAGTGCGTGTCTCATACTGACGCCTATTTTCGTGAACATCAAATTTGTTATACTTCTGTGACAGCGAAGCACGCAGGCATACATTTTCTTTTCTAAAAAAAACTACGATTCTTTGTCGGAAAAGGATAAGGTGGCAAACAATGAGAGTAAAGGGAAGCAAGTTGTGAATAATAATGTTCAAGAAAGTTTTGTCATTTTCATATTTCTTTTTAATCATAATGCACCATTGACCACAATTACATAATTATATTCCATTATTTCCTATTAAATCTTTATAGAAATATAAGATCGCCATGTCAACGTCGTTTTCACATCCCTCCCTTCCCTTCTCTCTCTATCTCTCTCTCTCTCTTTCTCTCTCTCTCTCTTTCTCCTTTTCGTGCATACAATCATCTTCATCAGCTGCACCAGCAGGAGCGTCATAAGCATCTTCACCATCTTGCTTCACCTTCTTTGTATGCTGAGAGCCAGAAGGGCGTTACATCGGATAGTTTCATTAACACTCCCAGGCGCTCTTATATCGTCGCTTTGTTCATCTACTCCTCTGTCTTTACGCCTCTTGCCCGTCTTGGGCTTAACCGATCTGCGAAGGTGATCAGATGAGTAACTGAGGGTGAAACATCAAGAAGGTAATGATGGAATCGACAGATCTTTCTCCCTCACACCCTCTCTGTTTCTATCTACAACTCTTTGTTACAAAAAATCTCTCGCTCGCTCGCTCTGTCTCTCTCTCTCTCTCTCTCTCTCCTCCTCCTTCTCTCTTTCTCTCTCTATCCCGTCTCGTCTTCACGCCTGCCTCTGTATCTCAAGCAAGAGTTTTCCTTCTAGGAAAGTAATCATGGAATCGACAGATCTTTCTCTCTCCACCCCCCCCCCTTCTCTCTCTCTCTCTCTCTCTCTGTCTCCCTCTGCTACATCTCTGTTTCGTTTTTTTTTTCTTTCTTCAAGCACCCCACTCCACCCCTCCTGTTACTCTGCCATGTATCATTGTTGGCTCTTCTTCACTACTGGCAATGTATCTCAAGAAAGGTTGTCTCCTTTCGAGCGGAAGTCCCCATATCCGGTATTGGTGGATTACTCACACACTTCGAAACATGAATGTATTCCGGGGGGAGTAGGGGAATCATGAGAAAAACATTGAAGCTAGCAATTTTACAGCCCTCATCTTATTACAAGCAAAAAATTGAGTGCGTTCTGGTAAAGGGGAAAAATAATTTGTAAGCTTTCCCATTCTGTATATAACATTTTGGTAGAATATCATAGTAGAAGAGGATTTCTCATCAAGTGCCCATAGTTTAGAAATAAAATGTTGAAAAATAGCTGAACTGTTTGCACCAAATATTCATGCCACATAATATGTGCGTACTACGCCCTGGATGCTCGAAATACAAGCAAAGCCAGGACACACCATCAAAGATGCGTAAGATTAAAACAAAAAAAATGGTTACGTTTGTTCTGATAAAGTTGAGTGTACAAATAAAATGTCATACTTGATCTGAATAGTGCGTCGAAAATATACATTACCGTCAACAATTACAGTATATTATGTCTAAATAATCGCATTTCTATCACACTCTACATACTCTATCTATGTTTTAAAAAGATCGTAAAAATCCTGACACAAATTTGACATGTATCGGCTTGAGCTGAAGCCACAGGAAACGCAGTGAATGACTTGTGCTTTCTTATTCAATATCATTATGCCCTTCTGTTTGACGTTGCCACTGGACTTCAAGTCTGTGCATTCAGGCATCAGGCAAGTAGTTAAGTAATACCTCAGTCACAGGCAAAACCGACTTCACATCGACTCCAGACCGACCGATCATTGGCAATTCGGGTTAATGCAATTGTTTGTTCGGGTTGGTATCGGTCTCATCGGTGTAACTGAGGTTTCAATGACAAAAGCAAAACCGACCCCAGACCGAAACCTAACCGACTGATCTTTAGCTAGTGTAGATTATGTACTTTATCGTTCGATTTTTAACCGGTCCAGCGTCGGTCTCATCGGTGTGACTGAGGTTTCAATCACCAACCTCACACCGACTGCAAACCGACCTATCTATGACCATTTGGGTTAAATGTACATGTGTGATGTAGTTTGTTGTTGTTATTGTTGTTGTTCGGTCTGTATACGGTCTGGCGTCCGTCATGTTGGTGTGACTGGCACATTAACTCCAAAATGGTTCAGGCTTGTCATTGCACTTTGCGTTGTCCAATAGCTGTCGTATTTCAATAAGATGTGCGTTAGCTGAGTATACATGTATATGCCTATAGGGCAGCACTATCTATACACCTGTCCATTTGTAAGTCGTAGATTGTAGGTGAGCACACTGCGCTTTGTATCTCAAGCAAGAGTTTTCCTTCTAGGAAAGTAATCATGGAATCGACAGATCTTTCTCTCTCCACCCCCCCCCCCCCTTCTCTCTCTCTCTCTCTCTCTGTCTCCCTCTGCTACATCTCTGTTTCGTTTTTGTTTTCTTTCTTCAAGCACCCCACTCCACCCCTCCTGTTACTCTGCCATGTATCATTGTTGGCTCTTCTTCACTACTGGCAATGTATCTCAAGAAAGGTTGTCTCCTTTCGAGCGGAATTCCCCCAATCCGGTATTGGTGGATTACTCACAAACTTCGAAACATGAATGTATTCCGGGGGGAGTAGGGGAATCATGAGAAAAACATTGAAGCTAGCAATTTTACAGCCCTCATCTTATTACAAGCAAAACATTGAGTGCGTTCTGGTAAAGGGGAAAAATAATTTGTAAGCTTTCCCATTCTGTATATAACATTTTGGTAGAATATCATAGTAGAAGAGGATTTCTCATCAAGTGCCCATAGTTTAGAAATAAAATGTTGAAAAATAGCTGAACTGTTTGCACCAAATATTCATGCCACATAATATGTGCGTACTACGCCCTGGATGCTCGAAATACAAGCAAAGCCAGGACACACCATCAAAGATGCGTAAGATTAAAACAAAAAAAATGGTTACGTTTGTTCTGATAAAGTTGAGTGTACAAATAAAATGTCATACTTGATCTGAATAGTGCGTCGAAAATATACATTACCGTCAACAATTACAGTATATTATGTCTAAATAATCGCATTTCTATCACACTCTACATACTCTATCTATGTTTTAAAAAGATCGTAAAAATCCTGACACAAATTTGACATGTATCGGCTTGAGCTGAAGCCACAGGAAACGCAGTGAATGACTTGTACTTTCTTATTCAATATCATTATGCCCTTCTGTTTGACGTTGCCACTGGACTTCAAGTCTGTGCATTCAGGCATCAGGCAAGTAGTTAAGTAATACCTCAGTCACAGGCAAAACCGACTTCACATCGACTCCAGACCGACCGATCATTGGCAATTCGGGTTAATGCAATTGTTTGTTCGGGTTGGTATCGGTCTCATCGGTGTAACTGAGGTTTCAATGACAAAAGCAAAACCGACCCCAGACCGAAACCTAACCGACTGATCTTTAGCTAGTGTAGATTATGTACTTTATCGTTCGATTTTTAACCGGTCCAGCGTCGGTCTCATCGGTGTGACTGAGGTTTCAATCACCAACCTCACACCGACTGCAAACCGACCTATCTATGACCATTTGGGTTAAATGTACATGTGTGATGTAGTTTGTTGTTGTTATTGTTGTTGTTCGGTCTGTATACGGTCTGGCGTCCGTCATGTTGGTGTGACTGGCACATTAACTCCAAAATGGTTCAGGCTTGTCATTGCACTTTGCGTTGTCCAATAGCTGTCGTATTTCAATAAGATGTGCGTTAGCTGAGTATACATGTATATGCCTATAGGGCAGCACTACCTATACACCTGTCCATTTGTAAGTCGTAGATTGTAGGTGAGCACACTGCGCTTTGTATCTCAAGCAAGAGTTTTCCTTCTAGGAAAGTAATCATGGAATCGACAGATCTTTCTCTCTCCACCCCCCCCCCCCTTCTCTCTCTCTCTCTCTCTCTGTCTCCCTCTGCTACATCTCTGTTTCGTTTTTTTTCTTTCTTCAAGCACCCCACTCCACCCCTCCTGTTCATATGGAAACGTTGTATCATCCGCTCAATCTGACTTGCGTGCATAGAACAAATAAGCATTTTTCCATGAAAAAGTGAAGTTTTCTAAAATGTGTGTTTCTTTCCAGCATTGGGGCGCCCGGGAGTCATTTGGGTAACATTTCATAAAGTATAATATAAAAAGACCATATGCAAATTTTCTGTACTTTCGTCGGAAAAAATACATTTATCCAGCACAATGTCGTCTCTTTTTGCGTTGGAGAAGAGCAAATAGCGAGTTTCAATCACACTTTGGCCGCTCTCGCAAGCTCTCACTCGTTTCACTGTGGTCAAGCGACTTTGGGGCAAGCGGTTAATGAAAATACTAATCGTTAGCTTTCTTCTGGTATTAAACTTGTTTTGATTGATTGTATAATTTTGTCGGAATAAAGGAAACAAAAAGGCTCGACCAATAACTTATCAGCGTCTGAATTGACCTTTTGACTTTGAATTCCCTGATGAAAGCGCACTAATGACGTCATCTTCGCTAAATCGGTGTCTTTTATCGTAAAATGCGACACTCACAATGTTTATACATCTGTTTTAATTATTAGTAAGATATAACATATTTTTTACTGATATCACTGAAGTTTTGGGTTTTATTTAATGAGTAATTTTAAAATAAGAGCCATTTTACTGTTTTAATTTACTGGATCGTACCATTAAAGTCGCAGGGTAGAAAGATGCATTTCCAACCGCGCCAAATTTAATTTACGTTCCGACATTCTGTTAAATGGGTTCGTGTTGTTAATAATCCACTGCTTTCTGATCCAACAAACGTCCACATGCGGAGTCGTTTATCAACTAAATTATTCAAATTTATGGATGCTTCCTATAGCTTCCCAGGTGTTTGTGTTGTTGAAGCATTTCATTCACCTGCTATCATTCTTTGTACTCCAATTGCCAGAACGCAAATTTCATTTTGGTTTAATAGTTTCATCGGAGTCGTTTATCAACTATATGTATTCAAATTTATGAATGCTTCCTCCCCAGGTGTTTCTGGTGTTTATGCATTTCATTCACCTGTTATTATTCTCTATAGGCCTAATTGTTAGAATACAAAATGCATTTTGGTTTTATTGTTTCATGCAATAAGTAAGTCAATAAAAGAGTATGTTCTGCACAATAAAAACAAAATGTGTCCCTATTGTACAATGTAATGTGTCCCCTCATTTTGTAATAGTTAATTTACCCATTAACATAATGGAACTACCTGCCCGATGAAGCCAGTGGCCTGTGACCCCTGAGCACTCAACACCGTGTGGGAGTCAGTTTGGGTTAACTTCTTTTATGAGACAAATACAAGCAAACGTTTCCATATGCTCTGCCATGTATCATTGTTGGCTCTTCTTCACTACTGGCAATGTATCTCAAGAAAGGTTGTCTCCTTTCGAGCGGAAGTCCCCCAATCCGGTATTGGTGGATTACTCACACACTTCGAAACATGAATGTATTCCGGGGGGAGTAGGGGAATCATGAGAAAAACATTGAAGCTAGCAATTTTACAGCCCTCATCTTATTACAAGCAAAAAATTGAGTGCGTTCTGGTAAAGGGGAAAAATAATTTGTAAGCTTTCCCATTCTGTATATAACATTTTGGTAGAATATCATAGTAGAAGAGGATTTCTCATCAAGTGCCCATAGTTTAGAAATAAAATGTTGAAAAATAGCTGAACTGTTTGCACCAAATATTCATGCCACATAATATGTGCGTACTACGCCCTGGATGCTCGAAATACAAGCAAAGCCAGGACACACCATCAAAGATGCGTAAGATTAAAACAAAAAAAATGGTTACGTTTGTTCTGATACAGTTGAGTGTACAAATAAAATGTCATACTTGATCTGAATAGTGCGTCGAAAATATACATTACCGTCAACAATTACAGTATATTATGTCTAAATAATCGCATTTCTATCACACTCTACATACTCTATCTATGTTTTAAAAAGATCGTACAAATCCTGACACAAATTTGACATGTATCGGCTTGAGCTGAAGCCACAGGAAACGCAGTGAATGACTTGTACTTTCTTATTCAATATCATTATGCCCTTCTGTTTGACGTTGCCACTGGACTTCAAGTATGTGCATTCAGGCATCAGGCAAGTAGTTAAGTAATACCTCAGTCACAGGCAAAACCGACTTCACATCGACTCCAGACCGACCGATCATTGGCAATTCGGGTTAATGCAATTGTTTGTTCGGGTTGGTATCGGTCTCATCGGTGTAACTGAGGTTTCAATGACAAAAGCAAAACCGACCCCAGACCGAAACCTAACCGACTGATCTTTAGCTAGTGTAGATTATGTACTTTATCGTTCGATTTTTAACCGGTCCAGCGTCGGTCTCATCGGTGTGACTGAGGTTTCAATCACCAACCTCACACCGACTGCAAACCGACCTATCTATGACCATTTGGGTTAAATGTACATGTGTGATGTAGTTTGTTGTTGTTATTGTTGTTGTTCGGTCTGTATACGGTCTGGCGTCCGTCATGTTGGTGTGACTGGCACATTAACTCCAAAATGGTTCAGGCTTGTCATTGCACTTTGCGTTGTCCAATAGCTGTCGTATTTCAATAAGATGTGCGTTAGCTGAGTATACATGTATATGCCTATAGGGCAGCACTATCTATACACCTGTCAATTTGTAAGTCGTAGATTGTAGGTGAGCACACTGCGCTTTGTATCTCAAGCAAGAGTTTTCCTTCTAGGAAAGTAATCATGGAATCGACAGATCTTTCTCTCTCCACCCCCCCTTCTCTCTCTCTCTCTCTCTCTCTGTCTCCCTCTGCTACATCTCTGTTTCTTTTTTTTTTTCTTTCTTCAAGCACCCCACTCCACCCCTCCTGTTACTCTGCCATGTATCATTGTTGGCTCTTCTTCACTACTGGCAATGTATCTCAAGAAAGGTTGTCTCCTTTCGAGCGGAAGTCCCCCAATCCGGTATTGGTGGATTACTCACACACTTCGAAACATGAATGTATTCCGGGGGGAGTAGGGGAATCATGAGAAAAACATTGAAGCTAGCAATTTTACAGCCCTCATCTTATTACAAGCAAAAAATTGAGTGCGTTCTGGTAAAGGGGAAAAATAATTTGTAAGCTTTCCCATTCTGTATATAACATTTTGGTAGAATATCATAGTAGAAGAGGATTTCTCATCAAGTGCCCATAGTTTAGAAATAAAATGTTGAAAAATAGCTGAACTGTTTGCACCAAATATTCATGCCACATAATATGTGCGTACTACGCCCTGGATGCTCGAAATACAAGCAAAGCCAGGACACACCATCAAAGATGCGTAAGATTAAAACAAAAAAAATGGTTACGTTTGTTCTGATAAAGTTGAGTGTACAAATAAAATGTCATACTTGATCTGAATAGTGCGTCGAAAATATACATTACCGTCAACAATTACAGTATATTATGTCTAAATAATCGCATTTCTATCACACTCTACATACTCTATCTATGTTTTAAAAAAGATCGTAAAAATCCTGACACAAATTTGACATGTATCGGCTTGAGCTGAAGCCACAGGAAACGCAGTGAATGACTTGTACTTTTAGGGGAGTTGTTCTTGAGGGGGTAATTTTCCGCGGGATAGTTGTCCGTGGGAGGGGAGGGAGGGGGGGGGGTTTTCGGCGGTAATCTTTCGGGGGTCCTTTTATAAAACCATATTGATCATTACTTATGACTTAAATTACTTTAATACATGGCGGAATCAAAAAGAATCATAAAAATGAATGGCGTGCAAAGCAAAAGAAAATTAAGGAAGCCTATCTTTCTTTTGTTCTATTTTTTCCATTTTCTTTGTAAACCTTCATTCTTTTTTTTTACGGGGAGGGGGTTATGGCAATTTGGTTTGTATATGAAGAACTTAATTCCAAAAGGAGCTAAATCCATGTTTTACCAAAATTAAATGTGTTGTCTTTAAATAATCATTTCCTACGTGGGAACAGAATGCACTATAACACATTCTAAAATCTCACCAGTACAGGAACTATTAACAATTTTAGGTACAATATCATGTCACTATTTATTTATTTATTTATTATTGATATATATTTTGAAATCAGAACATATTTATCATATAATTATAAATTCAGGGGCCTAATCGCTTATCAAAGCAGGAACATGGGTAATAAGCATAGCATTACAACAGGTATCAACTAGATTATTCTTTTGTTCAATTAAGCACTAAAATAGCTTATCAATTACTTATTTACCCAATCTCTACTGAATGATGCAAAACCAAATTACATGATATTATTAATGTAAATATTGTTGTTGTATACATGTATATACATATTTGGATTATACTAAATGTTAATATTGTGAATTGTCACTAGAAAGTGAACTAAGTATTGATGACAATTCGTTGTCTTTGTTAAGTATATGGTATTTTAAGTAGTATTATTTGAACCATTGTGAAAGAAATATGATATGTTTTTAATTGTAAAATGTAATGCAATTCAGCCCAGGCTGCGAAATGATGATATTAATAAACTGAACTGAACTGAATGTTTCATTCCAAAAGAAGCTAAATCTAATTGACAAATCAGAGCGCAGTATAGAACACACACCTTTATTCTGACTGGGCTTTGTTTACAGGCATAATGTACACACACGCACCTGCGCGCGCACACACACACGCAGGTACCAATATGGTTTGATAAACAGTGGTATTTAGTCATAGATGTCTTGATAACGTCATATATTTCAAAACCATTATAATCATGGCTGTATACTTATCCTTCAAATTTTCATCAAACACAGATATAAAAAATTAACAGTTTATTCAATCAAGTTTCCACGAATTTGTAAAATTCTCTTTACGCTATTTTTAATGTAAAGTTATTTATTGTCAATTTCATATTGAGCTTTGGTGATTTTGACTTGTCAGGTTTCAAGGTCATAATTACAGTCTAAAAGTAGGTTGCAACATTGATTCTATAGGAAACGTTAAGTATGTTTGTGTTGAATACTTGCCTGGTGCAACTGAAATTAATGTATCCATTTTAGAAGCGAAGAAACGAGATCACTGTTTATCCACTATCAAAGCAGTTTTAGTTTTGTTTAAACGTTGATAGTGCTTTTTACTTTTTGAGTCATGATGAAAATTGGTCTTGAAATTTAAACTTTGAATCACAATATTTTTTTGTCTAAAAGTAACCTTTATTTAAGGACTGCACGATATTGTCTTTGTGGTGAGAAAAATAATGGTGAGAGAAAATATTCTCGAAAGTTAACAGGTTCCGTTACAAGATAATGTGTGTATAAACGATTTTTTTTTCTTCAATATAGTCAATGAAACTTATTCAAAATTAATAGCAAACCTTTCCTTTTAAATAATGATACTGAAATCACAACTCAAAATAATCTTTTGAAAAGAGAGTAAACAACATTTCACAGTTTCATTCAAAAAGGAGCTAAATCCGTTTTATTCCAAAAGGAGCTAAATACATGTTTTATTTCAAAACAAGCTAAATCCACGAGAAAAAAGAAATATCAAAATCAGAAATAACTGGTAGATTTTTTTCTTATCGTATATTAGTGGTCCAGGGTGACACCTTTAACCTATATAAAAACATAAATGTACATGACTAAAGGGAAAGTGGAGAAATACAAAAGGCGATTTACTCAGAAGTACCCAAAGTGGATTTAGCTCCTTTTGGAATGGAACTCTTCATATGTATAATTTGGTCTAATCGCTACGTCTGGAGCAGTATTACCAAAACATTTTACTGTTTTACGCATTTCTTGAAGAAGCATGGTTAAATTGAGGCGCTTGTATTTTTGAAATTGCACTTCGAGCTTTTTTGAACTCCATTTTATCTCTCGAAGAGCTCGAATAACCAGACATTCGGAAACCGTCTCAACGGCCAACGCACACAGAGGACTTCGTCCTGCGGTTGTCGACACGCTTGAGTAGGCAAGTTTTTGGAATAAAATGCAGCCCACTTCAGTCCGCAGCGCCCGCGAATTCGCACGTATTTATACAAGCCGTATGCAAGCTATGTACGGTAAAAACGGACATTAAGCAGAAAACATTGGTACATGAAAATTATGATTGCATCAATGTTTCTCTATAGATTTTTTTCATTTATGTACCAATATAAAGAAGATAGACCAAATAATCCATCTTTACAAAACATCATGATATTTTTTTTACGTTAACATGCTTTAAAAAGAGCATTTAAAACAGTTTTAAAAAACACAGCAACTTAACGATATGCAGCATTAAAAATATATATGAAAACGCTACTGCATCAAAAAGTAATTTAGTTCATTGTGATGATAAATATACAAACTTACAAACCATCACTGTTTCCTTTGTTTTAGTTCTTTATATCGGTCAGGAACACGGTAAATACAACACCATGTTCATTCCAACATATTCAACAGCGGTGACACAGCCGATATGCGTGGGTCATCAGAGTATGACGTCACCTGCCGACCGGGGGATACTACGTTATATCTACTAGCTTTGCGTCGATTATCGCTGTTCTGTGTCCGTGCGCTGTACATGAACACACACGGAGGATAGACGGTGATTAGGGATATTCACGTATTACTCTCGGGTGCGTAAACCCCGGACGTAGAGGCTTTGTATTGCCCCATATACTTATTTTTGTGTATTATACTCATGCGCTACTTAATAATAGAAGTCTACAGAGAGTACAAGTTGGATGCGGATACGTACTCAAGTACAATCAAGTACACTATATAATACCAGCTCTAGAATGAATAGGGGACAGTGGGGAGGGTTTAAGTGTCTTTATGTGCTATTTTTGGCCAGGCTTTGATATCATTTTAACAAAGAAGACACATTTTCTTTCTCAAATGTTTATTTGTGAAAATACAAACTTTCGGGGGGGGGATGCGATTGGCATTGGTATTGTGATTGGAAAAATGAAAATATGATTGTTCCCATCCCTGCTGATAAATTTCATGGTTTTATTGCAGGCGATGGGTTGTAAAAGTTATAATATGTGTTTTTATTTAAATTGTAAACCATGGACTAATCAATGGGAAGTACTTAAACATTAATTTATTTTGGTAATCCCCAGGGATTCTTTGATGGTAATATTTTATTTGATGGTTCTTTTGTCAATTTATGTAACTCCAGTTCATGTGTATTTTTAGAAATAGAAAAATTACAAAATTCTTTCCCTTATTCGCTTTTCTGTTTGATTTTGTTTTATAGTGACCCGCAAAATATATATCTGATCATTTATTTTCTGTTTTTGTTTATATGGTAATGACCATTGAATATAAATTGTAATGTGTGGTTGGTTGAATGGGTGCAAATGAAATTAATAATATTCTAATTTTCACCTTCAACATCATTATCACAATCATCAAAGTCATCATCGCCATCACAATCATTATCATCATCACCACCATCATGATCACCACTATTAGCATCACCATCATCATAATCACCGTCACCATGATCATCGCCATCACCATCAGCATTATCACCATAGCCATCACGATCATCATCATCTTAATCATCATCATAATCACTGTCAGCATTATCACCATAGCCATCACCATCATCACAGTCAGCATTATCACCATTGCCATCATGATCATCGCCATCATCATAATCACCGTCACCATGATCATCGCCATCACCATCATCATAATCACCATCAGCATTATCACCATAGCCATCACGATCATCATCATCATAATCATCATCATAATCACTGTCAGCATTATCACCATAGCCATCACCATCATCACAGTCAGCATTATCACCATAGCCATCATAATCACCGTCATCACCATAGCCATCGTGATCATCGCCATCGTCATCGTAATCACCGTCATCATTATCACCATAGCCGGTTAAACAAAAAATATGTATTAACACTACTACTAATGATAAATAATTATAAATGAAATAGGACTAGGAATAACATTTCCATTTTATAATATTCATATTTTATTTATAAACTGACTTTGACATGTATGTTGAGAACTTGAGACCATTACTTGCATAAAATGTGTCGCTGAGAATAAAAGTATTATCAGAGTAAAATATCTTTAAATTGTATAACGGTGACAGTTCAATCAGTTTCGTATTATAATAAATGCTTTGTTCATGTAAAGCTCCGGAATCCCACCTTCGAAGTATCAGAGATACAAAAATGTAATCACTTGAAATGGATTTTCCTTTTAAAGAATAAGCTGAACAAAATCCTTCTCGTCCTTCTCCCAAACTCTCCTTTCAAGATTGTTTGTTCCTATGTGAAGTCCAGCAAATGCTGATCCAGGAATGCAATGGAGACTAATGTGTGAAGTCTGTGTCTTAGAAGATTTGTTGTCAATGTTCCTTAAGTTTCGATGGTTGAGTACATCTGTCAGAAAAACAACAACACCTACATCTACATCTAAGGTGGTCCTGGACAGGACCAATTGGTATATACGTCCAGACTTCCGTGGCATCGCAAACTGTCAACAAACATCACAACTGAGGGTGCAGAGTTCAAAAGTCAAAATAAAAAGGTGCTCATAAAAATACAGTGGGTTGCAGACATCTAATTTTTAGATGAAGTAGAGCCACATCAACGCTCTAGCCCGCCTGTGTACAGCTGCGCTGAGTGGTCAATCTGCATGTAGCTCCAAACTTTGGTATTGAAAGACTTGGCCGATGTTGACTCTTTGATGATGGTGGCTGATTCCATTGCGTAATGGTACAAGGATAGAAGCTGTTCTTGTATGCTTCGGTCCTGGCAAATGACAAATGATAAGAAGGAATATAAAATGGCTTAGTTCAGGTATGGGGATTTAAAAGATCTGATCAAAGTAGCTAGCCATTTATGGTAGACAAAACCCGCTCGCATTCAAATAAATTTTTTGTAATGAAAACAAATTACAGGCGTCAAATTCATGAAGTTTTCCCTTCATTTTTCCACATGTGCACAAGTTAAAATTTACCGGTAAGTGTTTAACTTTGGCTTTTTGTTTTAATTCTGCTTTATTCACATTACTCGCACAAGGGAAATGCTGCTTATTTCCATGACTGGTTGTAAAGTTTGAGTTGACCAGAACCAAAACAAAAGGCACAACCAAAGTTTGAGAATCCCTAAATTAATAATATAATTATTTGACCGAGTCTGACCAGACGCCAGAGTCACTGTTTAACTCTCACAGTTGACTGTTAAATTCGTGTCAAAATAAAATGGATTAAGCATAAATATTATCAAGAAAGCTTGCTAATTTAATGGGATAGTACATGATGTAATTGTAAGTCGAGGGCCCCAGATCAGATAGCGGGCTTTGTTTTATGTCGGATCGGTACAGAAAAGGCTATGTATGGGACCGGTACGCCGTCACGGTGATGACTACGAAAGTGCGGCCATGTTGGCCAAACGTACACTTTTCGCGCCATATCGGCAAAAATGAGTGTTTTTAACGTAGCCGTCACACAACTTCCGGTTGAAAATCGAAAAATGTGTAACTTTCATGGCCATAAAAGCTAATAAAATACATCGTGCATCAATGGAACTCTGCATTTTTTCACTTCTGCCAACATTGTTTTTGTGAAAAATCGAAGAATTGGGGAAAAACATCTCTTATATCGGTCAGGAACACGCTAAATGCAAGATAATGTCAGAATACCTCCTACGAAAGAAGGAAAATATGGACACATTTCAATGAATATTTACAATCACTCAGATGCGGTAAAATTAGGAAAATTTCATATCAAAATACGTAGAAAAGTATGGAGATACACTTACCCCTACATGCTACGCAGCACAGTGAAAACCAAAGCAGCTGTGATAAAGTTTGTTGACCTGTGCAAAAGTCTCGCGAAATCTCGCAAATCGCGGGACACGAAATACGACGGTTTATCGCACTTCCGGGTGCTGTATAAATTTGGTCATTCTGCCTAATTATCGCGGGCGTTGCGGACTGACTGAAGGACGCCTATGCGCTGGTTTCATTTATCTACTCGACACTCAATAAATCTTTTCTGCCTAGTGGTTGTCATTAATTTGAATGCCAAGATGAGGATACAACTGATACCATTCCTCCTTGGTTTTACCATATTTGCTACTCTTGTGAAGCAAAGCGGTAAGTTGAAATGATATACAGTTTTTTGCAATATTTTATACGACCATGTTTTGATAAATGGGGTAGGTTTTGTAATGTTTTCTTTTTTGGAACAAAATGTGTGTATTACATGTCATTATGTACGATAATACATACAAGATCTGCTATGTATCCATAGTCTATACAGAGTGAGTCAAAAAAAGTTTACACCGAGAAAATTGCTAATTATTTTTAAAATAATCTATGAACAGTAAATTATTATACATCTTATGAAAGAGTGTTTTATCCCGAATCGTTTGGTTTCATTTTTGTGGGGTTTGTGTTCACGCTTCGATGAACAGGAGGCATAGTTTGCGTGAGTGCAAAATTCGACTTGCGCCAAAGTTGCTTATGTGATGTTTGAATAAGGGGAGCCTTCCAAAGTTGCGACTGTGCCCGGACGCGTCGGGGCGCAGAGCAATTATGAGAACAAAGGAGGCGCCTTTTTGCGCCCATTTGCGCCTTTTTGCGTCGGCTACGAGAGGACTCCAGTTGGTTTCCAGCTCATTAAAATCTGGCTATTGATTGGAGTCTCATTGTTACGAGATAAGCCCGCCGGGGCGCTTCCCGGCGCAGCACATTTTTTTAATGGGAGCTTAAACTTTGAAAAGCTTTTGCGCCCTTTTGCGCCCGGTCCGGCGCATTAGTTATTCATGTATAGTGCCCGCTTGTGTGTCCCTCTCGTCTTGCGAGATTTGACTCTGAAAAGATTTACTTTGGCTACTGATTTGTTCTAATATTATTTAACGTACATGACATTGGTTACAATTTTTGTTCTGATGGTTTATTTCCCTCTCGACATCGGAGTTCTGTAGGCGTTAACGTTGGCATGATTGTTCATTATTTCATCTCCTCCTGTTCTGTTCATGATTGTGTTAAATATCTCAATTTTAATACAAATTGATTTGTTCACGAAAAAACAAAAACCCTTATTTTATACTTACCCTACTCTCTCTGACATTGTTTTTCTCATGCATGCTTTGACATTTTATTTGTTTCATATTACATTAAATTTGTGTATATTTCCTTTTTATAGCGATGTTATCGCATGTTTCGGTTTTCTTGTTTTGTTTTCTTTAATTTTCGTTGTATCTTGTACAAAACAGTTCTGTCGTATGATCATTATAAATCATATAATTATATCATCAATCTGTTATTTTAATACAGGTCCTTTAAATCTTCGTAATATTAGAGAACGTATTTCAAAATCCGTGATGTTGAAAATGATCGGGGATATCGCAAAAGTCCCAGGGAGATTACTAATTGCAAATCAACAAAGTAAATTATGCCTAAATCGTAAGAATAGAGCATGTATTAAAAAGGAAGAATTAGTTGATCATTCTGTTCCAAAGAAACTTTATCGAATATTTCTTTGCGAAGAAAGGGGGGGGGGGGGGTGAGGGGTTGCAGCCGCGGCCAGTTTTAGATCTAGGTCATTGCTGTGAAGAATTAAAATACGTATATATTGTGCTGAATTGGTGCCAAGTGGTATCGAAAAAGCGTAGTGCGTTCTAGAACAAAAACAGGCCATGGCAATTCGTTGAATTGCTTCTCGTAACATTGTTTATACAGAACTGCCTCGCTGTCTAAATAAGGATCCATCCTGGGGATCCATCATGCATGTGTTGGTATCAAGTAGTAGACGGAATTTATAATGATGCGTTATTTTGGGCCATTGATTTTTGTCGTATGATCATTATAAATCATCATGATAATTATATCATCAATCTGTTATTTCAATACATAAGTCCTTTAAATCTTCGTAGAATTAGAGAACGTATTTTAAATCCGTGATGTTGAAAAATGATACTTAATCAAGAACGTCATATAGTTTCTCCTTGAAATTAATTTAAAGAGCGTTTTATATGTCTTACGATTTTGTATATGCAAATGATATCCGTATTGTCGGGACATCATCAATATGTCGGAAAGACGCTCATTTTCAGCATGTTGTTTCCTTGCAAAACACTAATGTTACAAACAAAATTAAATACACTGTACCCGTATCATCGGGATATCGCAAAACTCCCAGGGAGATTACCAATTGCAAATCAACAAAGTAAATTATGCCTAAATCGTAAGAATAGAGCATGCATTAAAAAAGAAGAGCGTCCCGCTGAAACCAGACCAGGAAATGATGTTTAAAATTTCACCTCGAACATCTCAAGAAGAAATTAGTCTATCATTCTGTTCCAAAGAAATGTTAGCGAATATTTCTTTGCGAAGAAGGGGGGGGGGGGTTGAGGGGTTGCAACCGCGGCCAGTTTTAGATCTATAGGTCATTGTTGTGAATAATTAAAATACGTATATACAGGGGCGTACGCAGGGGGGGGGTTTGGGGGTTCAACCCCCCCCCCCCTTTGGTATTTTTATGTGTGTAAACCCCCCTGAAAAAAACTAAACCCCCCCCCCCCTTTTGGATTTTTTTTTTTTTTTTATTTTTATTTTTTTATTATTAAAAAAAAAAAATATGCCCACGGCTAACCTAAAAAGGTGACCTTACCCCCCCCCCTCCACCAACGATGAAAAATGCAAAATTTTCAAATTTCGAGACCAAAAAAAAAAAAAAAAAGTGTACGCTTACCCCCCCCCCCCCCCCCCCCCCCCCCCCCCCCCCCCCCCCCCCCCCCCCCCCACTGAGCGACTTTTCGGCCGGCGCGATTTTAAATTTTTCGAGAGCAAAATATTTTGGGCCCCGATTTTAAACCCCCCCCCCCCCCCCCTTGAAAAAAATCCTGCGTACGCCCCTGCGTATATATTGTGCTGAATTGGGGCCACGTGGTATCGAAAAAGTGAAGTGCGCTCTAGAACAAATACGTACAGGCCATGACAATTCGTTGAATTGCTTCTCGTAACATACTGTCTCGCTGTTTAAATAAGGATCCATTTGTTGGTATCAAGTAGAAGACGGAATTTGTGATGATTGCGTTATTTTGGGCCTTTTTTTTGGGGGGGGGGGGCTAGCCCTTATTCTTCTTGTTCTACTGGGTCATCAAGAAACACAAAGTGTTGACATTTTCCGCAATCCCTTTGCGCCGAGGGAAGAAAAGCCTATACAAACTCAGCTGGACAATAGCAATGTAATGTTGGTCGAACAATCAGGGAGAAATACTGAAATATTGAAAAGCGTTCTGTCATCAGATCAATATAGGTCATAATATCATCAATCTGTTCTTTCACATGCAAGATTGATTTAAAAAATAGAAACGTAGGTTCTCTTAATCATCGCAATATCGCTATATACCGATGCGCCCAACTTTCTTTCTCTCTCTCTCTCTCTTTCTCTCTGTTTGTCCGTACTGTCTTTCTCTCCCTGTCTCTCTTTCTTATTTCGTTCTTCTTCTTCCTCCGCATTTTTTCTTCTCACTCTTATTCCCCCTTCTTCTTTTTCTTCTTCTTCTTCTTCTTCTTCATCTTCTTCTTCTCCCTCTTCTTCGTCTTCATCTCTTTTTATTTAGATACTCAATTTTATGAGAAAAATACACAATTTAAGTAAAAGTAAAAAATTTGTATGTAAATCTCTGTTGCATCAAATTTTTGTTTGTATAATGTTTTCTATTCCTCCATTTCTTGTACCGTGTACCATGACGCAAACGGCCCGTCTTCCCTTTACCCTACTTACTCGGGTTTCAGGACATCACTTTCACAGGGTGAATTTGAGGATTGAGTCCTTTCCTTTGCCTCTTCTCCAAGTAAATCCAATTATCTCTAATCCTCTTAACTAGCGAGGGACAATTAGCTATTATGTAATCACCTTGAATGCAATGCCTTTAATCACAAAAGGGTCGAGTGTGCCAGATTAACTGCATTTGTCTGTGTGTGTGTACTAGAACTTGTACTATAAAGTGTTGTACTTCCCCTACCTCCAGTGTTCGGAGGTCGGCGGCGGAGCGCATAGAAGTGGGTATTGCGTGTGGGTGCTGAGAAACTGCTCAGTACTTCAGTATCTATTTTCATTTTCCTTTTTTTTTTTTAATATGAAAAAACATGAAAAACGAACTGTTATAATTATCTTTTTTTGAATAAAAAGAAAACAAAATACATAAATGCCAGCTGCCATCTTGCAAAATAAGCCCGACTCGCTGGACGTCGGGTAAAAATAATGTAACCAGCGGCCATTTTTATGATCGCTTTTATTAATTAGAAACTGGCCTAATACAAATTCATCAAAGATTAAACGTTCTGATCTAAAAACAATAATTATCGGCAAGGTTTTGTTGTCCCGACGGATATCTAAAAACAAAAATTATCGGCAAGGTTTTGTTGTCCCGACGGAGATCTAAACACAATAATTATCGGCAAGGTTTTGTTTAGTACTAGGGAACGAAATAAAGAACGAGCGGCTGATAATGTCGAAATAAGAAGAATATTACTGTACAATACTTATAAAAAGTTAAAAAAAAATTGAATGTAAATCTCTGTTGCATCGAAATAATGGCGGTCACTCTAGACAAATAATTTAAACAAATGAAAACAAGATATGCAAATGTATTAAACAATTTAATATAACAACTGAATACAAATAAATACGACTGTGTACAAATCTATTACTTGTATCCTCATTAAACTGTGTTAACGAGGAACACGTCATGTTCACATTGGGTGTTATATCGCCTACGGATATAAGTAACATGTAATACATGTAACTTTTACAATCACTTTGTTGTTATAAAAACAATGACAAAAGACAGCTCTTTGAGCAGCTAATAGTTGTTGCGCCCATTGTTCCGCTCATAGGCGGCTATTACCCTTTAATCACAAAAGCACCCTGCACCCCTACCCACACACACATACATAATCACCATACTCGTAATATACTATTGTAAACAATCATTTGTGGAAGTAAACTAAAGATGTTTACGCTTAGTGTTTGGAGGTCACACTATGTACTGGATAGTCATAACCGTGTTCAAAATCAGCTCATTTTGCATTTTCACTTTATTACTAGGCCAAATTACATCCTATGAAAGGGATTTAGTAACATTACTTTGTGGACATATCGGATCATACCAATACATATTTTATTAATCACCCATCACTTTTTGCAATTGTCAACAAAGTTACTAATTCCCTTTAAAGGTAAAGACCAGTAATGGTCATGCGATTGCATTGTGAAAGAAACGTTGTGGAATCGATCAGAAAAGGTTGATCATCTAGCATCTAGCATCTGCAAGGTTCTGGAATCATCAAAATGATAAGAAATTTGGCCCATTCTTCGTAAAGTTAGAAGCACTATACACAGAAAGATGTATATGGGACTACCGTATATCTCTCACAGTCCATGAGAGAAACAAATTTACCAAATATATGAATTAGTAGGCGGTTTCCCGGCAAATTTGTTATCATCATGTATTAGTCAAAACATATTCTTTCACATGATTGGTAATGAGAGCTTCCATTTCATTTTTTGAAATTGGGGCGTTACCAATACTGGTCTTTACCTTTAACTTGGATTTTCTCACATTATCTTATCAGTGGGCATATTATCTCACAAATTTACTTGACCCCTTCGAAAGGGCGTTTTTCCATTGTCATTGCTGATTTGCAGAAAATGCGTTCGAAGAGGGCTGCGCTCAGATTTGTGAATATATCGTTGCGTTTAGATCTATTTATTTGTCCATTAAACATATAGTATTGAACTTGTTCTGTTCTTATCGATGTTAGTTATTCTATAGCTTTACATAATTATGGGAGGTTTTTCAAAATTATTAATGACATCCTATATAATGAAGTATTTATTATTAAACACGTATTCGGACTCCTTTTTGCGCAATTTGTCAAGAATTCTGAAAACGTTTACATTTGCACGTTAAAAGAAGTAGACACGTCAACAGCGCTGTTGTAATTTAATGGGCTCGTCACTCACAATCATTGGGCACTACGGCATGATAACATGATTTGCAGAAAATGCGTTCGAAGAGGGCTGCGCTCAGATTTGTGAATATATCGTTGCGTTTATTGTTTGTTTGTTTGTTTGCTTTTATTTCTGCGTTCAAAATAATACAATACATATTTATTTATTTGTTCAAAATAATACAATACATATCTATTTATTTGTCCATTAAACATATAGTATTCCCTCTTCTTCTTCTTCATCTCTTTTTATTTAGAAATACATATTTTAAAATACACAATTTATAAAAAGTAAAAGATTTGTATGTAAATCTCTGTTGCATCAAATTAATATAAAATAGTTTATCAGCCTACATTGACGGTTATAATATATGTCGGACATTATACTTTAGCGAAAAGATATAAACGTGATCAAATTAAACTAAAGAAGAATCCAGAACGGGGGCGGGGCCGGGGGGGGGGGGTGAAAGGAGTGACACAATAGCATAATAATAAATAAATACAGTACAGACTATACGATGCACTCAACTTTCTCTCTCTCTCTATCTATACATCTCTCTGTCTATCTGTCTGTCTTTCTCTCTCTGTCTCTCTCTCTCTCTCTCGCTCTCTAAACAGATGATATAGGGAAAACGAAATAGTTTGTAAGTATTGCTTGGAGAGCAAAATAATTAGTCTGTTTTATTTACTAATGTAAAGCGCTTTGAGCATGGTTTATGTCAAGGTGCTATATAAATATCAATGTGTATGAATATATTTTGAAATTTTGACAATTATAGTTTGTAAATATATGTATTGACAAAGTACATAAGAACGACACAAAAATGCTGGGAGTATTTTGGACCTACATAGAATATGCGAAACTGAGCTATGTCTTTGGCCCATGATCCCACAGCTATTAAAGTTACGTAAGAGGAACAATGAACGTTGCGGAGGGTACAGGTCGTTGTCGTGGTTATACTCCAAAGAGCGGAAGTAAGGTAAGGGTATAATTGAATGACAATGAACTGACTACATCTATAACCCTGTTTTTGTTGTTTTGGGGGGCGGGAAGGGTCTTGTTATTCTTGCAGTTGTCGTTGCTGTTTTTTAAATTTTTTTTAATGGGACCACGTTCCGACATACTCATAAATAAAAATCATATTACGTAAAGCCAGACTTTACCCTATCTGAAACAATCATTCAAAGGCAACAATCATGCAAGATGATTGTTTTTTCTCTCTTTCTATGTGTGTGCATGTGTGTGTCTCCCATTCACTCTCTCTTTCTCTCTCTCGCTCGGTCATTTTCTCTGTCTGTCTGTCTCTCCGTCTTTCTGCCAATGTTGTTCCGCCATTTGCTTGTTTGCCGGCACAATTCCTTCTTTGAGATAAATTATTATAACATAATAATGATGTACACAATTTATTATACCGTTTGTTTATTATAGGGAGCGAAATAGAAAACGAGCGTCTGATAATGTCGAAATGCGAAGAATATTAATGTACAATAATTATACAAAGTAAAACTTTTGAATGAAAATCTCTGTTGCATCAAATTGATATAAAAAATGTTTATTATGCTATATTGACAATACTGTTATGCGTCGGACATTAGTCTTCAGCGAAAAGATATCTATATATAAAAAAGGACAAACTAAAGGGGAAACAAAATCGGAGCTGGGGGGGGGGGGTGATCGGAGAGACAAATATCATATAAATAAATACAGTACGGACTACCGTGACGTCCAATTTTCTATCTCTCCCGCCCCCCTCTCTCTCTCTCTCTCTTTCCCTCTCCCTGTCTGTCTCTCTGTCTATCTGGCAATGTCGTTTTCCATCTTCAGTTTTTTTTTAGAATGTTTCTATTCCTTCATTTGCTTGTACCGTGTACGCCGGCAGCATCTCTTCCTTGAGATTAATTATTATAACATAATTATCCCTGGTGATGTACACATCATACCTTATATTTATTTATTATAGGAAAATCCTGCGTACGCCACTGGATATGACATGAACTTGTATACAGATTGCAAAGCCGATTATACGCGGCCAATTTTATTAAGTTATTTTTCGAAAATTTGTCAAATTAGAAAGAGTATACAATTTTTGTTAATGATATAATTTACGTAACTTGATCAAAAACGGTTAAGAAACAGCTGAAATATCAAAAAATACATCCGTTCAGATTTTCGTCGATTCATATCTACTAACTTGGGGGAGGGTATGGAAGAGTGTTTAAAAAAGTCACTTTAGAATTATTGTTATTATTACCATTAGTATTGTTATAATGCATTTTATAAAGATCAGTTTCCTTTACTGATCATGACGCACCGTGAGTTCATTGATTACCAAAACAATGTCAAACTCTCCCGTCTGACTATTGCAAAGAACGGCATGAGAAGAAAAGACGCAAAAAGAATACATCGAGTTTTATTTTAATACAATATGGGTTGTTTATTAGAACCAAGTCAAGAGAGGAGAACAAAAAAAAAAAGAATTTGACTGACAAAATATAAATTCTTCCAAGCTCAGGCTGTGGCAATTAATGTGCTACGGGTAGCGTGAATAATGACGAGAGAGAATGATAATTCCTTTGTCCATTACGACGCTATATAGGATAATATCGCGACGTGGAAATTATACAAATATGTTGATAATCATTCGAATTACAAACATACACAACCGTCCCAAACAGTCATCAGTTTGCCGACTATAACCGCATACATGTATTCATTCACTCATAGACCGCCGGGTGAACCCTCAAAAGTGCCTTAGTTTTTGTGTTTCGTGACCCATCCTCGGCATCTACTTGAAAATAACCTCTAATGTGTAGAAAAATATACTGAAGATGATGGTGCAACTCGTCAGTAGAAAAAATTGCACACAAATTAATAATGTCCAGATTATTTTTTAATAAATATGACAAACGCCCTCTTGGGTCCAGTCTGAGACAGCAGTGTATTATGCTATGGGAAAATGACTTGTATTGATATCGAGCAAAGCTGCAGTGCACTCAAAATATTCCCCTTTCCCCTCTCTCCTCATTCCTTCCCTTTCCCCTCTTTCCTTCCCTTTCTCTCTCTTTCCTAATCCCCCTCTCTTTCTCTCCTTATCCCCTCTCATCCCTCCACCCATTTTTCCTCATTCCCCCTCTCTCTCTTCGTCTCTTTCTTCCTCTTTCCTCACCCCCCCCCCCCCCTCTCTCTCACTCTTCATCCCATTCCCTCCCTTTCTTTTGTTTCATTAACCGCTCTCTCTTTCCCATTCCCTCCCCCCCTCACTCTTTCCCACCTCTCTATCTCTTTCTATGTCATACCCTTCAATATATATTTCAGGGAATGGCATATCTTTAAATAAAATAAATCACAATTTAAAACAAAGTTTGTATTAAAGGCATGTTTGACCAATTATAATCTGGTTTCACATCAAATATATGACATATTACTATCTCATATTCTCAAAATACATGGTCAATAAAATTGTAAGCCTGCTTGACTACATGGATACTGCTCTTTGGGTTGATGTAGAGAAATGATTCATCATCAGTTATACAGCACATTGTCAATTCACATTGAAATATTTTCAATAACAAACATTCTTTCAAGCGATCACTGTATGTTTTAGCAAAAATACACATAAAATATATATTATAGATAACAAAAATTATATATTCATGGATGGCAGGGTCGCAGCCTCTGCTATTCTTCTTCAGTCTAATATACATTTCTAAATCATGTTCTTTAACATTTCCAGCAGGTAATTTCATACATTTGTCCAAATGCCATTTAGTAAAAGTTATCTGCTTTATCGAATCTGGCGGATATTGGCAAAATAGAGCATCGCAATAAAGGTCTTTACATTGAATTTCCAAAAAAAGGCTTTACATTTACAAGTAATATTTTCAATAACAAACAGTCTTTCAAGCAATTGCTCAAAAAGCATTACTACATGTATGTACCGGTATGTATTAGCAAAAACACACATAAAATATACATTGTAAATAAAATTTAAAAATTCATAGATGACAGGGTCCCAGCCCCTGCTATTCTTCTTCAGTCTAATCTAAATCATGTTCTTTAAAGGTAATACAAAGTTTTGGGAAATTTTGAAAATTGGGTGGATAGTGAATCTTTACAATTTTGATATATTTGGATGCCCCTGTGGATGTATTATAAGCACTAAAAAAATTAACCCCTAAAACACTTCTGTTTTCGAGAAAAATTTAATATACAAATTTACCGGTGATCCCGGTAAATGTTTTTTTTTTTTTTTTTTTTTTTTTCTCTTTGCCTCTTAGAGGTGTTTATTCAATATTCAAACAGTAACATAATTTTGCTTACAATTTAGCAGATCAATGGAACATCAATAATACGCAAGTTATTTACTCAAATATAACTAAGCAAGTTCGCAGGAAATTTCATATTTTGTACTTTCAAATGTTCGTTTATTTCTATTCTGTTAGTCATTTCTCTCTTAAATAAGTAAATCAAACTC
The DNA here is from genome assembly GCA_035222895.1 of Strongylocentrotus droebachiensis. Taxonomy (NCBI): domain Eukaryota; kingdom Metazoa; phylum Echinodermata; class Echinoidea; order Camarodonta; family Strongylocentrotidae; genus Strongylocentrotus; species Strongylocentrotus droebachiensis. Next base: position 85,121 of record JAVYIG010005595.1, on the reverse strand, counting down.
AAATCTCTATTATCATACCCATACTTATTACGAAAAATAATCATTTTATAAATCGACCAAAAAGCAATAGTCATTATCAAATCGATTTCGGTTTGCGAATTCATTTTGAGTAATAAAACAATATCTATCTCTATTCTAAGATTGAAAGCACGTAAAACTAAGTCCTTTAAATACTTAAAGAACCTTTCATTTGCCTTACATGAAATGAAAGCATGAAGCAGATCTTCATTTTTTTTGCATTTTAAACAAAGGTTATCGTATGCGAGACCCCACTTGAACAGATTGTTACGGACTGGTAACATATTATATAAAAGCTTGAAATTAAATTCACGTAGACGAAAATCTTTTATCCCAATCAAATTCCTATCAAAAACAGAAGACCATTTAACGTCCTTCTGCAAGACATCTTCCCAATACAAACAACATTTATTTATTTTAATTTGTTCAAAACTGATCATATTATACCACTGTTTACTACTCAAAAGACTAACAGGCTTAACTGATTTTCCAAATACAAAGTGGGGGATAGAGAGGTTATGGTCTTTGAAAACCAAAGGTACCCTATGCTTATCATTTATCCAAATTTTTGGAATTGATTTTTGTAGCTTTGTATAGTCAAAAATCAAAAATTGTTTACTTCTTCTAGTATTAAGGCGGATAAATAATTCATTTACTGAAACAAAAGTACCATCTTTAAAGATATCATTTAAGTATATAATACCACTTTTATACCAGTCTTCATAAAATAACATTTTCTTTTCAAAAACAATATCTTGATTATACCATAAAATATTTTCGTCGACATGCTTCTGTGTCTGACATTCAGCGGATGTGTATTTGTTTATGAGGTACCATGCATGTAATATTTCTATGTAAAAATGTGGGACGTTTCTAAGTTTTAAGAGATTTAAAGTATAATCAGTATAATTGCAATTGAGGAGTAGATGCAGCCCTCCCAAACAGTCAAACCAGTGTTTACACATATCTTTCCAATTTCCTGTTGTATTATCTAAAAACATCCCAAGCCACTTCAACCTAAAACTAAACATTTGCCTTTTAACATCAATCATTCGTATTCCTCCTTCACAATAATCCTCAGTAACAATACATCGTTTTACCTTTTCAATTTTACTTTTCCAAAGAAATTTAAATATCAGGCTATTAAGTTTTATCAAAAAAGTAGACGGTATTATATCAACAATCATTAAATGTATTACCTGACTAATTGCAAGTGATTTAATAATAGTCAGTCTTCCAAACAAAGTCAGGTTTCTTTTTCTCCAGTTATCTAGCAGTTTTTGCATTTTTTCTAATTTATTTTCCCAATCAATCTTTAAAGCACACTGCAGATCAGGTGCGATATGATGTCCTAAGTATTTTACTGGCCCATCTGTCCAATGTAAGCCAAAACAAGTTAACGACCATCGTTGACAGGCTGTTCCAATCCAAATCAAGACAGTCTTTTCTCTATTTAACTTCGGTCCTGCAACTTTGCCAAAAACCTCTAATTCGATTAAAATATTTTCAAAAGAATTTATATCAGATACATAAAATAAGGTGTCATCTGCATATTGCAGCAATTTCAGATCAATACCTTTATCATCAATATCTAGACCTTTGATTTCCTTATTTTCTCTCACTTTATTTGCCATTAATTCTGCGGCCATTACAAACAATAAGGCCGAGAGGGGACACCCTTGGCGTATTCCTCTCAGAACACTAAAAGTTTCAGATAACCAACCATTTACAATTACAGAACTTGAAATATTTGTGTATAAAATTGTTACCCACTTCTGGAAAACAGGTCCAAAATTAAATTTACTCAGACATTTTTTGATAAAAGTTACATCAATTACATCAAAGGCTTTAGAAAAATCTACCATCATAAGAGCACCGTTTTTACCGTTCCTTGTAATGTATTCTATGATATCTTTAGTAAGTCTTACATTACAAGCCGCCAGACGACCTCTTATGTAACCCGACTGGTTTTCATGAATAATTTTACCAATTACTTTTTGAAAACGTTTTGCAAGCACTGTTGCAATTATTTTATAATCACTATTCAGCAATGTGATCGGTCTCCAATTCTTCAGCTCCCGATGATCCCCTTTCTTGTATATCAAAGTAATTATTCCTTTTCTTTGAGTATCCGACATTTTCTCATTAGCATAACACTCGTTAAGAGCGGCAACTAAAATATCACAGATCTCATTCCAGAACACCTGATAGAATTCCGCGGTTATTCCGTCAGAGCCTGGAGTTTTGTTTTTCTTCATTGCGAATACAGCTTGTTTACATTCTCTGTGTGTTAATAACCCTTCACATATTTTATTTTCATCGTCAGAGAGAGATGAAATATTTTGAGAAAAGATATAATCTTCTGCATTTTTAACATCAATATCTTCTTTAGTATACAACTTACTATAAAAATCAACGGTTTCTTTCAATATTTCGTCTTGTTTTTCAATAATTCTTTTCCCATTTCCTGTCTTCAGCTGATTTATGTTTTTTCTGCTAGCATTTCTCTTTTCTAAACTAAGAAAATATTTAGTACTTCTTTCTCCCTCTTCCATCCATCTTGCCTTAGCTCTGATACCAGCTCCTTTAGATTCCACTTTATATATATTTTCCAGCTCTTCTTTGATGACCCTATATTCGTTTTCATTATCATTATTTCCACTTTGGTTATCAATACATTTTTGTAATACATTAAGCTTCATTTCTAAAAACCCTTTTCTATTTTTTTGATCTGCAACTTTATGTTTACAATATTTTTGGGTAAATTCACGTATCTTTATTTTCAAAAGTTCCCATTTCTGTAGGGGACTCATATTTTGAGAATTCATTGAACTAATAACATCACAAATATTTTTATGATAACAGTCATCAGACAGAACACGACTGTTCAGCTTCCAGTAACCTGGACCCTTTTGAACAGTTTTTGTTTTGATTTTTAAAGAAATTGCGTTGTGATCAGCTCTTATTGATGGTCTGATATCTGTGTTTACAACTCTCCCTAAAAAACTTTTATCGACCAGCCAATAATCTAATCTTGAAGCAAGTTTTAGATATTTATTTCTCCAGGTAAACTGAATAGTATTCACATTCATTTTCCTCCAGATATCACACAATTCGTATTTCTTTAACAATCTACTAAAATTTAGCGGTTTCTTGTAATAGGAACGGTTTGTTCCCTGAACATGTATAGTGTCTTTCTTGACATTGAGTACACAATTCCAGTCTCCTGCCATTACTAATTTTGAATTTTCGTACTTTTCACAAGAATTTGATACGAAAGTATTCAGATTTCTAAAAAACCGTTCTCTTTGCTTTTTCTTAGTTGGTGCATATACGTTTACCATTGTCAATAAAAAGGTTCCCATTTTAACTCTTAGTAACAACTTTCTTCCATCATCACTCTGCTCTATACTAGTGACATCTATGTCTAGGTGTTCATCAAAAAGTATAGCAACTCCTTTGGAGTGATTTGTGCCGTGCGAAAAATAACACGGCCCACGCCACTCACTTTTCACAATTTTTTCAATGTCGGCTGTCCAATAAGTTTCTTGTACAAAGAATATGTGTCCCTTTTGATGTCTAAACCATCTGAAAATTTGACTTCGTTTTTCCTTATTTCTAAGACCACGAACGTTTAAACTTAAGAAATGACAATTCGACATTTACATGAAAAAGGAAGATTGTATAACAAAAATCAAATTGAAATAAGTTTGTTTGACATATCTATCATTTTTTCTTCGGTGGTTTTTTCGTCGACTTTTGCTTCCTCTTTTTACTCTTATCTGTATCATCTTTCACTCGGCGTGTTGGCAACTCGGGTGATTCCAAAGATATTTCGGAGGCTTCTTCTTCGCTGCCGTCATCGACATCGCATGAAGAGACATTGCTTGAAGCATCTGTACGTGAGGGCGAAACGTAGGAATCAGGATTGCTAGAGAGAGGAGCAAACTTGTTAGCGGAAGAGGATGACACATTATCCGGTTTGTTTACTTCGACTCTCTCAACGGCTCCATGGGATGTCTCTCTACTATCTCCGTGCAGAAATTGCGTAATCTTTGACTGAGCGCGCGTCTGGTAGTCATGGTGCGATGGGTAGTTGTGAGACGATTCAATTGTCGCTTGTTGTCTTCCAGATGCGACGAGTTTCTCGATGCTGGCTAGAACGTGTGGGGCAGTTGCGGCTTCGGCTGCTGGTATAGCTGGGGTGTCAGGTTTACTAGTAGGATCTTGCATATGTAACGGAGCTGTTGGGGTATCATCTCTGGTACAGTCTTGCTGGATGTGTCCTGGTTGATTGCAACGGCGACACACTACAGGGCCACTGCACTGGGAGCGATGATGACCTTCGCTCAGACATCTCGAGCATACAACTTTAGGTCTCGTAGTTGACGGGAGTTGGCCATAGTGGAAGATCTTGCCTTTAAAAAGGCCAAAGTTCATGATTCGGGGGAGGGGGGTTGATGGTTGCTGAATATACACAACTCTGTCGCCTGTTAGACAATCTGTCAAACGCCCATCCACGCGGAGGCGTTGGTAGCTAACAGTCCCCAAAACTTTGTACTTTAGTCTCTCGAGTTCATCAATGATCAGGGAGTCATGGGCAGATAGTGGTATGTCCCTAATCAGAAGGCGAAGACTATTTTCATTTTCATCTCTAAGAAATGGGTTTTTGTCATACACAGCAATGTTTACATTCCGTACATTCAGTCCATTCGTAATGATCTTGATTCTCTTGTCCTGATTTTCTACATACAGTCTCCACAGACCTCCGATTTTCTGAATTCCTTTGATATCACAGCTAGGCACACTTTTACAGAGACATTTGAAAATCTCTTCATTTGTGATCACTTTATCATCAATCGTTGGGATGTCTTTATGTTTAACAAACACTGGCTTACCTCCAAAGTGCGTCCCGGTAAATGTTGATAAATTTCAAATAGCGCCTACGGCCGTACAATGGTAGCTGCGACCATGAAAATCTCAGAATATGTAGTTGTGATATATAATTTCCAAATGGGAACAGCTAATCGGTCGATTTTAATCAAGAACCATTGTTTCATAGCTTAATTAATATCTTGACCTTGAGAGGGAGCTATACAACATAAAGAGTTTATTATTTATAATTTCATAACTTTAGACTCGATTTCAACCGGGACAACGATCAATGAATATTGAAGGAACGCATATGCTTCCAATATGTTAATTTGAACAAAATTCATGACCCCATACCAAAACTTTGTAATACCTTTAAAATTTCCAGCAGGTAATTTCATACATTTATCCAAATACCATTTAATAAAAGTTATCTGTTTTATCGAATCTGGCGGAAATTGGCAAAATAGAGCATTACAAGAAAGGTCTTTACATTGAATTTCCTAAAAAAGCTTTACATTTACAAGTAATGTGACATACAATGAGTTAAATATTGTTCCTTCTTTGCCTTGATGTCATCTGTGCTCACTTGTTTGTTGTAATGTTGCAGAAGTGCCTGTAGCAGCCTGCATGGTATCCTGGTTGGACATACCTTTATTGAAAATAAATAAAAGCAAGGATCATTTAATATCATTTATTAAAAAAGAATAGGTCTATAGTTCTACGATAAAGACATACTGAAGTATTCATCACTACAAAACCTACAGTACGAGTCGAATCTAGCATATAACTATCATCAAAATAAAAATTAAAAAAAATATCTGTGCTGACTGGTTACTGTCTCCAACTGAACGGACTGGACATCAGTGACACTAACAGTGGAAATTATTCAGAACTGCTTATTAGAAAACGTAAGGAGGTGTCTCATATTTTTATGAAGTGTTTTTTTGTGTGTGTAGAGCATGGAGGGCATAGGGTACTGTAATAAATTTTTCATCATGAATAAAAAAAGATCACCAGGGCAAGGGCAAGGCTCATTCTCCAACACAAGTGGCATATTAATTTAAACGTGTCAAATATTGACGGGCACTGTGGGCCTCACCATGCAGAATTTTTCAAACATGCACAAAAAAGAAAGAAAAACAAACCACTTTGATTGTGGTAATTTAAGGGGACAGTGGCCCCTCCCCCCCCCCCCCGAAAAAAAACCCACCAGTACGCTGTTCTCAGACGATACCGTAATCGATATGTGGACAATAAATACCCACATTAATTATGAAGACCTGATCTGTACTAATGTAGTATAGAATCGAGCCTGACCAGTATCCAATTTGACTTGATCAACCACTTTGATCAAGTCAGCTAGGCCTCAATTTCGAGAGCATAGCATTTTTTTAGAAAGTAGAAATTACCCGGTAGATATTCTAATCTAGACTCTCTTTTTTCTTGATTCTAGTTGTAACGTTTAGGGCCGGGAAATAGACATATGGCATCTAGACAAAGATCCCGGGTTCTACTAGCTACTCCCACCCAGGCGGATGACCGAGGCCGAGGCCTGCGTTGTGCGTTACTGTTAACGTGCCCCTTCCCTTGTTAGACGCAGGTTATGTCAAGTGGAAAACACTCTGTCCCTCCGATAGGACGTTAAATGGAGGCACGATAAGAACCCATTGCACTATTCGTAGAAGACTAAGAGTAAGAGTAGGGGGAAACCCCGGTGTAATAATAAGTGCAAGAATCTTCACTTCAGTATTATTTGAAGGAGGCAGATTATCTCGAAGAAGAAGAAGAAGAAGAAGAAGAATAGGATCAGAGTTATTCTGAACATGCTGAAATAGTTAATACAATCATTTCTTCGGAATGGAATGACATAGATCTAGGCCTACCTCTTTTTTGTTGAACTTGTTGCAGTTCGAACACCTCCCTGGCCTGGTGGCCGTGGTACACTCCTCCGCTCGAGGCGCCGGGCGAGTACTGCTCTGTCTGCAGCTCGAACGAGTCGAAGTCGAAGTTGACCGCAATCGCAGCAATTTTGTTTTCTAGTTCAAACCCAAAACTGACGTCCTTCCAAAGATCTGCACACTCCTTGAATTTTCTGTAACTCTTCCCACTGAAAGATATCACCTTACTGTGAGTCAAAATTGTATGCATACAGCAAAAACCTGTGTTTTCCTCTGAAACATTCAGTTGTTGACGACAGATTACTACACCTGAAGCTCGAAATAGCGCGCGCCAGTGGTACGTGCACAACACTGCCTGTGATTGGCTAAAAAGCTTGAGGCGCTGTAACATTTACTTGATACATGCACAGTGATTGGACAACCTCCGTGAAAAAAAAAATGATTTTAGGCACCTTTTTTCCATTTTTTGAGCTTATATGCATTTTTTTCGATTGACGAGTTGTGAATATAATATCAAAATATATTCTTTAATAATATCCACTATTAAAAAAGTAGATGCCGAGCCGAGGTCACGAAACTGACGAATTTTGGGGCTCACCCGGCGGTCTATCATTCGTCTTTTACTTTTTGTTGTTGGGGACAATCAAGCTCGCAATTAAACAACCATTCATCGTACATAGTCATCTTTATTTCACATTTCATAAAGTCGTCACAAATATTAAAAGGAGGCGTATTAACCAACAACAGAAGAAGAAAAAAATCATAATTTATTATGATCAAGATGAACGAGTGTGTTGATTGCACCCCAAAACAAAAACGCTTCCACCAGACAAGTTCAGGCTGTGCTGTAGCAATGTACATCGCAAAGCTTCCACACATGCAATGATAGAAAAGATAAGTACCCCGCCCGTAACGACGCAAAACGGCGCGAGAAGAATAGATCGCGACGCGAGAAGAATACATCAAGTTTTTACAAACAATGGGATGTTTATCAGACCGAGAACAGGAAGAGGGGAAGACAGGCCTTGGCTGACAAAATACTTTCTGTATAGCAAGTTTAAGCTGTACCGTTGTGCATCGCGCATCACGAGCGAGAACAATGGCGGGAGAGATAATCTTCCACCGCCTGGTAGGGCGCAAAAGGGCGCAAGAAGAATAGAGCGGGTTTATACCAACAATAGACAGTTTCTTTTCATATGCAAGAATCAGGTGAGGGTAACTGTCACGCCCCTTTGCGCCCCTTTGCGCCCCTTTGCGCCTCTTGAGGCGCAACCTTTCTATTCATAGCGCCCGGACGCGTCCGGGCACAGTCGCAACTTTGGAAGGCTCCCCTAAAACAATTGGGATTTGGGTATTAATTCGGTCTTTGCAGATCCAAATAACATCCCTAACAAAATTAATCATGCCACAAATATCAAATATCGAATATCAAATATCAACGAACATTTTGTGCGCGCGTGTGTGTGAGTGTGTGATTTTGCTTCTGCAAAAAGCATATGCAATGCATTTCATTTGATACATTCAATTCATTCGCTCACTCCGCTAATCCGAACGTAATATCACCGTGCAGCAAAGCAATGACATAGAGATGATCCAGAAAAGGGCTCTTCGCATAATTCTCTCTGACCAATATGTGAGCTACAGAAATGCCCTCCAGAAGACTAAGCTTGCAACACTGAGCGAAAGAAGGGACAAACTATCCTTAAAATTTGCAGAATCGCTTCAAAGAAACTTCAAAGACTGCCTGAAGCACAAAACCAACGTCTCCGACGTAGCAATAGACTGAGAGAGTTCAAATGCAGAACGGAAAGGTTTAGAAACAGTGCCCTGCCTTTTCTTGTTAGGCTAATAAATCGTCATTCCGAGTGAATCGTTATTTGATGAAAGACTTAATCATGATTATTGATTACACTCAAATTTAAATAGTTATTACAATGAAATGAATCTCAAAAGAAATGGACAGTATAAACAGTATGCAGGTTTTTTTTAATATTTTTAATTCATACTGGAACGCTTTAATCTTTACACTTTAATCTAATCCTAATGTCCTCCTCCGCCTATTTCGGGACTTTCTATACACTAGCCTCGAGTTTTTTTAATTTACTGTACGTTTAACACGACTGATATTTTTGATCATACTTAATTTCACAATTGTACTACGTTTAAATTTGACCACCTGAAAAGTTTTATAACTACAATACTACAATACCTGATGTTTCCTGTCAAACATTTAATTTAATAATTTGTATACATGTTTTATATATTGATGGTTTATACACACCATGAGGATCTGTACATTTTAAAGCTAATTAATAGAAGGCTCATTACACATGATTTTCACCTCATCTTTCTTGATATATTCCTCTTACTTACCCTTCCTTTCTTTTCCTTTCATTCTTCTCTCACCTTTTGTTGATTCTTGCTCCTTGCTCATAATTATTCCTCATTCATCCCTTCTTTCTCTCCATACTCATTGAATTTGATATAGAGTTTTTAATATGATATTTTTATATATATATTATGTCATAGTCCTAAGACTTTTAGGACTTTTAACTTTTAAATACATGTACTTTTCAATTGTATTCCAATGGCAATTCAGTTGTAAGACTGCGATGATGGAATTTGTTCAATAAAACCAAAACCTTTCTTTCTAAAAAAAAAAATACATACTGTAGGCATCACTTTGGCGCAAGTCGATTTTTGCACTCTCACAAACAATGCATCCTGTTCGTCCAAGCGTGAACACATACCACACAAAAGTGATACCAAATGATTTGGGATAAAACACTCTTTCATAAGATGTATAATAATTTACTGTTCATAGACGATTTTTAAAATAATTAGCAATTTTGTAGGTGTAAACTTTTTTTTGACTCACACGGTATGATCTTTTCCTAAAGAGATTTATTTTCTTAATAATAATAATACATAAGATTTATAAGGCGCCAAATCCACTTGACAATCAAATGCTCAAGGCGCAGCTTGTGCAAAAGATGAAATACATGATAAATATATACAAAGTCAAATAGGAAAGGTACAGACACGAAAGGTTATGGTAATCAATTATAAGCTAAATTAAACAGATATTTCTTAAGATTGTTTTTTAACACTTCTGCAGAGCCGCTATTCTTAATCCATTGAGGGAGAGTATTCTACAGTGCGTCCCAGAAAAAACGAAACCGAGAAGTATCGATATTCTATCATAACTTAAACACAACTATAATTAATGAATGATACATATTTGGAAAGCTTAGAGTCTCCTCTTTCATGTGAAGCTACTCATATGATGCATATTTCACGCATGAGTGATTAAAAGCAATTTGAAGGAAGGAAACCAAAAAGACATTTGGCGGGCGGTATCTGAATTTCGAAGAAAAATGCACATTTCTAGAAAGTTGAGTTTCTGCCCTTTCATATGACCCCTTAATCAGGAAAAATGAGCGAGGAATAACAAAGTTCTGTTTGTTTAAAGTAGCCCTTACATTTTCATAATTTTAACAAACGAATTCGTTTTCACTGGGTGCCTGCCGTAGCAAAAAGCAGATTTGACAAAAGACTTAACTCCGTTTCGTTGACAATCAGCCATGCATGAAGACTCCCGTCTACGGCTGATTGTCAACGAAACGGAGTTAAGTCTTTTGTTAATTTCGTTTATTGATACGGCAGGCAGCCAGTGAAAACGAATTCGTTTAATAAAATTATGGAAATGCAAGCACTACTTTAAACAAACAGAACTTTGTCATTCCTCGCTCATTTTTCCTGATTGAGGTGTGATATGAAAGGGCAGAAACTCAACTTTCTAGAAATGGGGCCTGTCACCACGAAATGAGTCCAGTTGGTCAAAAATGTTATTCCTGTTTTTAAGTATTATATGAATCTACATTAAGTAAGCTTTAAATTAAGGGGTCACACATTAAAATTGATAAATTATATCCAGAAATATGAACAAAAACTTAATTGGACTTTATAACAATGGGATTACCCAGTTTTGAGATAATTAGGTGTAAAGTTAATGATGCGTAACATATTATAGTCTGGTCAACAACAACATAGCAACAACACACTTCCTATCGTTCGATTTCAATGAAACTTTCAACAAACAAAGAAATAATAAGTCGATTTTGGGAAAAATCTTAAATGTGGTAGGTGGGTCAATTTTCAGTACATACACACTATACATCGCTATTACTACGATTGAGCCTAATGCGACACTGGACTCATTTCGTGGTGACTGGCCCCAAATGTGCATTTTTCTTCGAAATTCAGATACCGCCCGCCAAATGTCTTTTTGGTTTCCTTCCTTCAAATTGCTTTTAATCACTCATGCGTGAAATATGAGGAGCATCAACTGAAAGAAGAGACTCTAAGCTTTCCAAATATGTATCATTCATTAATTATGGTTGTGATTAAGTTATGATAAAACATCGATACTTCTCGGTTTCGTTTTTTCTGGAACGCACTGTATAATGAAGGCCTAGCATGAGCGAAGGTTCGCTCCCCCACTTTGTTAATCACGTTTCACCTGACTGTTTATGCAATGATTTAATATAATGCATTGGAATTAAACATTCCTGAATAATTGTAGTTTCTATTTCCTTGTTCACTTTACACTAGTACCTTGAAACTATAAATATTCTTCTGTATGGATGTGAATGGGAAGCATGTTGATTTAAAATCCTATTCACAGGAAGGTCTGCTGGGCTTTACAATCCTGCTATTTAACTTTGTATATTTTATTTTAGAATCCCCGAGTAAAACTTAGAATTTCCTCTACACAGACGGACATAGTAGTGGTCCTGGTATTCTCTGGCGGGACAGAGGCGATGGCTGTGGGGGCGAGGGAGGGGGGGGGGGGGTGGGCATATCAAAAGAACAAACATGACAAGCACAAAAAAGAGGGAAAGCATCAAGTTTCTGGAGTGCCATCCTGGCAACGACATTTTCTGCCAAGCCCCCCCCCCCCCCCCCCATCTCCACCAAAAGTGTATGCCGATATATAAGACTAGAAATATATAAATTAGTAAAAAGTCATCATCCAATGATTCTTCTCTTATTCCATCTTACCTAATCTTTTTGCCGTTGGAGGAGGGGGAGCATATGGGGGGGGGGGGGGGAATGAACCCCTATGCCTCCCCCGTCCGCCACTGTGGTGGGGCTGCATACCTTGTGTAAATGTTAGTAGTTGTTTCCTAAATACATATTGCGATATTGAATGTTTGAAAAAACTCAGTACAAGGGCAGTATTAAGTTTGATTGTCTCCTATCACACCAAATATTAGAAAGAAAGAGAATGTCAATAGGAGAAAATAGGAAAGATGCTGAGGGAAAGGTCAATAAAGATAGAGGTTGCAGTTGGACTATATACATTATGTATCCTGACATGGATTTGATGCAAAGATGACGGATTAATGACTGCAGATGGAGGTTCAACATCAAATATAAGATTTATTATCATTAAAAAACAATCAACATGACAAAATCTGAAAGATGATATTAATGGAAAGGTCGATAAAGACAGAGATAGTAATTGGACTAAATCAATATCATTAAATTCAAGATTTGTCTTGGACTTTCTGTCATATTTGCGACGGCCCAAGAGCTTTGAGACATCGAGTAATCGGAGACCCAAACCACCTTCGTATTAGAAGCTCCGGGAGACTATTAAAATTAATAAACATAATCCATTGATTTTAGAACCTCTTTTTTCAGCATGTCCAATAATTTAGAACATACACTCTAAATGAAAACTGCTCAATGTTGAGTAAAATGGTACTCTTTTAAGTAGTCAAAAGGGAACCGCTCAACTTTTGAGTAAACTTTACTCAGCATGTGTTGAGTAACAAATCTACTCATCTGTTGAGTAAAAATATTACTCAATAAAAGACTAAATCTCTACTCAGTTTGAATGAGTCAACCTTTACTCAATATTTACTCCTTTGTTGAGCGGTTCCTTTTTTTACTCAGCATCTGGGTAGAAACGTACTCAACTCAACTCATGTTGAGTAAGAAACTGCTCATGAGTTGAGCCAAATTTTACTCAATTAACGAGTACATGTTTTGACTCAAATTGTTTGAGCAATTTTTTGCTCAAATATCGAGTATGATGTTTTCTGGGTAAAGCTTAAGTTGCTCAATCAATATTGAGTAAAAACATGTACCAAGTTATTAAGTACATGTTTTTTCTCAATACTGATTAAAACAAAGGTGGAAACTCAGAGTTCTCTCATCATACATGATATTAAAAAGTATGTAGTTTACAAATTTCAATTTTAAAACAATGTTACTTTACATCGAATCATCGAATTTTTTTAAATCAAGTTTTTGGCATCAATTCTGTAAGTTAAATATTTGACACATATTGACATATAGACATATATACAAGGATTAATGAAAATCAAGTAAAACAAAGTTTGATCATAGGAATCTCCTGATTTATATTTTTACAGTGCGTCCCAGAAAAAAACGAAACCGAGAATTATCGATATTTTATCATAACTTAATCACAATTAATAAATAACACATATTTGTAAAGCTTAGATCCTCCTCTTTGATTAGGTACTAGGGTCCATGGTTAATAAAATCCTTGGTACGAATTTCATAAATGAGACGATCAAAGAAGTCCCGTATGACAGCTGCCTGGGCAGGGTAATCCAGCTAACAACTAATTGATTTTGATAAAAGAAGATTGTCTTTTTCGGGGGGAAGTTGTCCTACTTTGAGTCCTAGGGGGTAATTTTCTAGGGGTAATTGTCCTCTGAGGTGGTTGTCTTCAGGGGGTATTTTCTGGGGGGGGGGGGTAATTGTCCCGCTGGTAATTGACCGATTTGTCCTAGAACCATCTGCATCAATAGGTCTACCTCAGGCCAATACGTGTTTAATACAAATACAATAAAGTAGGCTAGCTATTACTAAATTAATGCATGCACACTCGCCCTTTGAGAATTGCCCAAGTTCACAATCAAATTAATGTCATCGACAGTTACAACAATAATTTCACAATCTTGATCAACACAGTGTCCTTGAGACTTGACTAAATATCACACGGTAGCTCTTTTAATATTAATATCATGAGGATTTCTTACCTAGAAATATCGGTTGGAGCTCTTTCAAGCTCGATCCATGAGCTCAGAATTTCTTCCCAATGTGTCACATCTATCTCAATTCTTTTGCATCTTTCTGCACGCGCACATGCATGCACGAGACAGCTAATGCCCAACCGTAGTTTACTCCAAATTGAAACAAACGAAGTTCTTACTTAATGTTGAGTCATTGATTTACTCTTTATCGAAGGAAACAAATTACTCGGATGACGAGTACCACTAAAATTGATTTCTTACCCCAGCTTGAGTACCGATTTGCTCATTTTGTTACTCAGCTTGTTTTACTCGGCACAATTTACTCGCTAAAATTAAGAGTGTAGATTTTTTGGTCACTTTATTTGCCCATCTCATGTTGTGCACTATTATGTTATTCCGATTTTTGCTGAAACATATTCATTTACAAAATAAATACATCGATGTTATACACAAGTGAGATAATTCGAATATAAATAAACGAATGCATAAATTTGTGTTTAGGAGAAAGTAGAGGTATTGCGCTTTTAGCGAATATATTTAAATTTTTGATTTGATTTATTTTTTGATTTGATTTGATTTTCTTCTGCATTCATATAGCATACAGTTTCCCGATAACAATAATAATATAAAGTACAATAAGTATTTATCTGACAATAAATCATAAATAAGCAAATACACATTTTCAAAAACGAAATGATTAACTGTCATACATACTAAATTTCCTGAAACATTATAAAACATTATACAATTATTTGCAGAAGAAGGACTATCATTGTAAGCAGATTGCTTGATAATACGACAGCCCCAGACAAAACTTATGAAATACATTAACACATTTATTAAGCAGAAACGAATAGGTACTTGAAAATACAAGTTTTGATGATGGTGATATTGACAATGCAGATGAGGATGATGATAATGATGATGAAGATGATGATGATGATGATAATAATGAAGATGATGATGACAATGAATGAAATGAAGGAAAAGATGACATGATAAAGAATAAAGAGTTGACACAGAAATGTTACCTTGAGTATGATGATAATAACATCGTTTTCACTTTACTTTGGCTTTAGATGAGTAAATGGAACAGCATGATTTAAAAGATTCTGGGAGAGGGTTCCATAGGTCAGGACCATGTTGTCTTATGGATCTATGGGCAATAAGTAATTTCGGGTTTAGTAGATGAAAAATTGAGGAATTACGGGTAGGGTAAGAGTAAATAGCTTTATTCATTGTGTAAAAGTTGTGAAATGAAAGAGGGAGCATATTATAGGATTTCCCGGCCAAATTCGCGAGTTTGTCATTCGAAATCATTTACTTTGCATTTACATTAGCGCAGATCAGCTTTGCCATGCCAATTATTATTCAATTTTCCCGATTTTGTATTCAATTTCGGATTTGGGTCAAAGGATTTCATAGATCTGTCATTCAATTTAGAAACTGCTCAACTAGCATTCAAATTAATCGTCACTTGTCGGGGCGTCATTTTTATCATTCAAATTAACACCTGTCATTCGTATTCGAATTATGTTTATTCAAGTAATGTTAGGGGGAAGAAATGCAACACACGTTAACAGTGTTAAAAAAATGCAATTAAATACATGATTTGCCATTGGGGTCTTTTTTGTTATTGAATTTATTAATTTTGAGGACAAAGCATATGTGTGTAGTCAGACATTAGGCAAAGAAGGGGCGGAGTCAAGGGATATGGCATTTCTGAACGGACATGTTCATATACCCCGGAAAAGTGGGGATACAAAAACACCTACCCCAGTCACAATATTTTACCCTTCCTCCATAATGAAATTGTGATAAATTTATGATGAAACACAAGACAAACAACTTGAAAATTTACACAAATATTGAGACCATCAAGTCCGTAGATGTAAAAACAATCAAACTTAAAGGCTGATGAATATCTGATAAATTTAAAAGTATATAAAGAGTATAAATGCAAGAAAATAAAATCGAATGAAATACACATGAAAAAAAGAATGAGCTATAAAAAGTGTGTAATAAACGAGAAATGTATATTGACCATTAATTTTAGTGCACGAAGTGCTAATTTGAATGCTACAAATGAATTAGAATGCTAGAAGTACACCGTCGCGATGTCAGAAAATCGTGTTGCGCTAAATCGAATGACCAAATAGCTAAATAAGCACTTTGTTCATTAATTTGAATGAACTTCATAGATTTGAAATCTAGAAAAAGTTTTATAAACCTGAAATATACCCGACAGCACTAAAACCGTCGAATTTGAACGCAAGACAAATTCATTTTAATGACAAACTCGCGAATTTGGCCGGGAAATCCTATATTTAAATACTTAAACATGATCAGTAAAGTGGGAGTGTCGCTATCGAGTGGTTTAAGGCGCTCGACTGGAGATGCGAAGGTCGACGATTCAAATCACGACACGGCACTAATATCCTTTGGCAAGATATTTACCTACACTTGCTACTCTCCACCAAGGTGTTAAATGGGTACCCGGTAGGATGCGAAAGTTCATATGGTTGGACGAGCAAATGTGCGCTTGTAAAATGGCGACTGGCTGGAAAGCTCCCCAGGGAGTAGAAAATGTGCATACATTGTGTGCGGGTAAGCCTGAATCCGATGGCCGGGGTGATAATATATCTGTAAAGCGCTTAGGTACATCGTTGGATCGATGTATTGAGCGCTATATAAAAAACAGAATATTATTATTATTATTATTATTATTAAACTTTGTAGCGAATTTATGTCGAATACTGTTAGGGTTTTAAGTTTGTAAAATATTGGACTTGTGTGAGATAAATATGGTGAACCATTACATATACGAAGGGCTTTCTTTTGCAATAAATAAATAGAGTTGATTTTGGTTTTGGCGCTGGTAGCCCATACTAAATTGCAATATGTTATATACGGTAATTTCAATGAATTATAAAGCATAACAAGTGTTTAACATGGACTAATTTCTTCATTTTATATAATAACCCAACATTCCTAGAAATAGAGGTAGTGATATGAGGTATATGTTCATTCCAATTTAGATTTTCATCGATAATGACACCCCAAATTTTGATCATCATACAGCCCATCGCACACTTTACGACCTGAATACGATCCGATATGGAAAACATTTGTAATAACATTCCACAAGAACATTCAAATAATCATTAAATATCTTAATCAGCCAAGTACGGAATACTTATATGAATAATGGAGAAAAAATGCAAAGCTCATATCGACTTAGATTCGCTGTGACATCATTTCATCTGTGCGATTGTCTACGATTAAAGCCGAATCGGCTTACGTCAACTAAAAGGAGTACATATACTGACATTTCGATTGTTAGGATTCATGTCATTCTTGAATACCTCAATCAGGAAGATGAAATTTCCATA
The DNA here is from genome assembly GCA_035222895.1 of Strongylocentrotus droebachiensis. NCBI lineage: Eukaryota > Metazoa > Echinodermata > Echinoidea > Camarodonta > Strongylocentrotidae > Strongylocentrotus > Strongylocentrotus droebachiensis. The sequence goes on along the minus strand of JAVYIG010005595.1, from coordinate 67,862 downwards.
TCCAGGATATACCCCCCCCCCCCCCCCCCCCCCCCCCAATATTTCAGGTGGGGGGGATGGCCTGTTCAATCATCCCCCCCAATAATTCACCATCATTTTTTTTTTTTAAATGAAGAGAAAAATTAATGATGAGAGTCCGATGAGAGTAGTTATTGGTTATTACTCGCAAGATGACCATCAATATACACATTTTGCTATCTCATTTTCATAATACATACATATATACGAAGTAAATAAGACAACCGTATATGAGACAAGAATAAATTGAATTCTCGCTCATACGGCTTCATCAGGAATTGATGAATTTATTCAATTTGTTCAATCAACAGCATCATAGAAATGCAGTGCGCCAAATGCAAAGACGCAGCATCAAAAGCAACGAGCTAAATGTTAAGCGCGAAGCACAAAAATAGCAATCTGCAATGCACATCAGACAATCCTGGACAGTGTAAACATAGATGAACTCTGTGACGATTTCGTGATGAGATCGGAGACAAGGAGAAAGATTTTCGGACATTAGTATGACTTATAAAATAGTTCATTAGTTGTTATGTTGTTTCCGTTCACCCTTTTTAAAATTCACGTGATTGTATCTTTATTTTTATTTTTTAACTCATTTTATTTCCTGATATTTCCTCAAACATTTTTCATTTTTGGAGAAAGATTATTATGTCACAACTTATTTGTGACACAACTTATTTTCAGTGGGGAAACTGAATACAGACAAGGATTAATATAGAGAACAGTACAACGAATTGTCTTCTTTCTCTAATAATTTAGCGAACAGAGTAAAGCTGTTAGGGGGGAACTGAATTCAGACGTGGATTAAGAGTAATAATCAAATGAAACGTCAAAGTACACGATACAACTAATCGTCTTCTTTTACTAATAATTTAATGAAACGTGAAAGCTTCCGCGCTACGCGCGGAATGGGCGAAAATGAATACAGACAAGGATTAAGAGTAATAATGTATTGAAACATTAAAGCTTCCGCGCTTCGCGCGGTAGGGGGGAAACTGAATTCATGAAGGACACGATACAACAAATCGTCTTCTTTCTCTAATAATGAAATCAAATGTGAAAGCTTCCGCGCTTCGCGCAGGAATGGACAAAAATGAATTCAGACAAGGATTAAGAGTCGAGAATGGTACATAGAATCGTCTTCTTTCTTTAATAATCTAGTGAAACGTCAGAGCTTCCGCGCTACGCGCGGGGGAAGGGGAACTTGATTCAAACAAGGATTAAGAGTCGAGAATGATACATCGAATCGTCGTCTTTCTTTAATAATCTAATGAAACGTCAGAGATACCGCGCTACGCGCGGAAGAAGGGGAATTTGATTCAAACAAGGATTAAGAGTCGAGAACGGTCCAACGAATCGTCTTCTTTCTCTAATAATTTAGTGAAACGTCAAGCTTCCGCGCTTTGCGCGGGGGGGGGGATCCCCCCCTCCCTGCACCCAACCCCCTAGGAACCGCGCTTCGCGTGCTCACTACCGCCCCCCCCTAAAATAAATCCTGGCTACGCGCTTGGGAGGGGTGCAACTTGCCACACGCTTCTACCACTTTGGTTGCTTTGATCCATTGCCGAAAATATTTTGGCACCTATCATCCCCTAACCACGGATACAAATCGACACCCTTGTATATACATGTATATTTATAATAAAATAAATACAAATGCAATAAACTGCATTCTGATGGTTGTAAGATAAGAAATGTTTTTTACTAACTGAGCCAATATTTTTTTTTAATTCGAAGGAAGAATTGTATCGGCTATTTTTAACGCAGCTACATTAATGCAACTATAAAAAATATATAAACAAATTGAGGAGGAAAACTATTCAGATCAATCTTCAGGAGCATTTCCGTAAAATGCTATTTTATGTCTATGCTTTTTGCAAGTTTTTTAAATTAGAAATTGAAAAGAAAACACAATAAAGGCTCAGATTTGATATTCACATTTAACGAATGTA